>MZZL01000404.1:427284-549036 GCA_002749535.1 Apophysomyces variabilis | reverse complement strand
CGATTCGGGATCAAGCCATTATATTACACTGTGTACAATGGCACATTGTTACTGGCAAGCGAGATTAAAGCCTTTCTAGCATTAGGATGGAAAGCAGAATGGGATGTTAACAGCATCATGAACTGTGGCAGTGTGAACGATTATCGCACTTGTTTCAAGGGCGTCAACAAGGCAAGAAAGAAGGCTAAACTTTGTACAAAGCTGATAGACGTGGACATAGCTTCCCCCGGGCCATTACCTCACTGCAGCAACAACAGGAACGGTGGACGTGCGACCCTATTGGGACGCAGATTATCCTGACAAAACGATCCCAGAAACGAGAAGCGTTGAGGAAATGATTGAAGGTGTTCGAGAACGTCTTATTGAATCTGTGCGACATCGACTTCGTGCCGACGTGCCGCTAGGTGTGTACCTCAGTGGCGGAATTGACAGTGCAGCCATGGCGGGAATTGCTACAAAAATTCTGCAGGAAAAGGATCCCAAGGCGAGGGTTCATGCTTTCTCAATCTCATTTAAAGGTAAGAGAAGGCAGACACATCGTTCAAAAGAAATGAAACAGTAAATGTATGGACGGCTCTTTCTTGTTTTCATAGAGGATGAATCTTTCGATGAAGGACCTATAGCTGAGAGATCGGCTGAATACTGCGGGGCTATCTTTCATAAGATGGAAGTGACGGAAGAAGAACTTGTCGAGAGTTTTGATGAATGCGTTTGGCACATTGAAATGCCCAACTTCAATATGAACACAGTTGCCAAATTCATGCTATCCAAGCTTGTTCGCGACAAAGGATACAAGGTCGTCCTAACAGGCGAAGGGTCAGACGAACATTTCGCAGGCTATGCCCCGTTTCAAGTAGATTACTGTCTTGAACCAGATTTGGCGTCCCCTGAAGAGCTGAAGCTCGCGGAAGAAGGCAGACTAGCTTTCCTGGAAGCAGCAAAGAAGCAGGGAATTGATGTCGTTACAACCAAGCTTAAGGTACATGGTGAGAGCCTCGTACCCTCAAGGGCTATGGTCAATGGATGCGTGTTCCATATGGTGATTGCAGGAGGTGTTGCGCTAGACAAAAGCTTCTTCCATCCAGAACTTTTCCAAATCTATGGCGAACCAGATCCATCGCATGCGTTAGTAGAAGCATTTAGTGGTCTGGCTCGTCACAATATGAGAAACAAATGGCATCCTCTTCATACTTCCATGGTAAGAAAAGAAAAGAAAACAAAGAAGGATTATCTTGTCTTGTTGAACTCGATATTCTATGTTAGTATATGGAAAGTCACACGTTTTTGCCTAACTATCTTTGCAACGCACTGGGAGACCGAAATGAGATGGCCCATTCAATTGAAGCTCGCACACCGTTTCTGGATCATTTACTATGCGAATATGTCAATCATCTTCCACCGTAAGTGATACCGTGTGTTAGGGAGAAATAGTGCAGCAAAGTGGACAAGGATAACTAACCTCGAGTGTTCCCTTCCGTAACGCCAGATCCGTTAAGGTGCGAGCCATAGCCGATGGTAGATTCAACGAAAAGGTAGACAAGAGAAAAAGAAACCTTTATTTCGTTTTTCCAGGATATTATCTAACTAAGAGATATTCATAGTGGATTCTAAAAGAGGCAGTCAAGCCTTTTGTCACTGAAGAGATCTATCATCGAAAGAAACATCCTTACATGGCTCCACCAACGCCTAAGGGCGAGGATACACCCATCGCTCGGCTTCTGAAGGAAAAGTTAACTGAAAAAAGCATAAAGCAATTGGGATTCTTTAATTGGGATGACGTAGAGAAATGCAGAAAGCAATTCTTAGAAACAGGAAACTCAAGACTTCGTGCGCATCTTTTGTCCATTGCATCCTATGTAATCCTAGCCAAACAATTTGATGTTCCAACATGGACCAGTGGAAGAATCAACGATGTCCAACGATAAAGATACGACTTGTCTTCCTCATATATGTTTCTCGTCCCGAAACCTTTCCTATATATTATAGATACAACTTAATCGTATCATTAAACTAAATACGCTTCGTAAACATGCATCATGAATCATATAATTAATGATTGTACTGTATAATGTTGTTGTTGTGCATTAGTCTTTAAGTTCCCTGGAGCACACTGCAGCAAAGGTTTTGGTTCGCCAGCAGAGCAACGTTTGCCAAAAAAGGTACCCTGTGCAGCTTATCCATATGAAGTATTTGCTGGGGGATAAGTAGAAAAGCGAAAACGTAGATATGAACGTAGTCGCTGCATTCAATGGCGGCTTCGATGGTTGCCTAGTAAATCACTGCAATGCCAATGCAAAACAGGCCATACCGGCAGATCTCACCTTATTTCTCGAACGAACCAATTCATTGCGAGCACGGCTTCTGGAGGACCAAACGGTGTTTTTGGCGTATTTATCAGACAGGTCCAAAACTCGATCTATCAGTTCAACGACTGTGGCGAACATAGCAACATCTAGCATGAAGGCAGCAGGAATAGATCTAACAAAGTTCACAGCACACAGCATCAGATCAGCAAGCAGTACCAAAGCGATTGAGAAAGGTTTCTCGTCTGAACAAGTGTTGATCCCCTATCCTACACACTAAATCTGTTTCCCACCCGCGCACCTCATTCAAAACATCAAAGACGTTACTGGAAACATATATGGCCCACCCTATCCTCCCTGCTGCTCGCTATAGACCGCCTCTGCCGCCCGCCGGCTGACAGGATTCCTGAATCCTCAACGCCTAGCCCTTTTCTCCGATGGATATCAAGCCTCCATGTACATCGCTGGCATTGCTTCCCATCAACTCTCTCCTCGACCCGTCCCCGTAGCACTTTTTATTCTTTCACCATCTTTCTTTGTGGCCCATTGTTGTTTTTCTAAATCCTCTTATTCTGTATCGCTATTTCCTCTCTCTCCCCCCCATTTTTTGCCTTTCAGAAACCTAAGGGATATTTAGTTCTTTTACACATTCTTTGATCTGGCTAGAATAGAGCCGACTGGCGCAAGTGCTTGTGGACATTCTAATAAAATCTAAATTTTCAACCGTTTGAACAAGTGAAAAAGCATGCGCATTGGAGTCTTACCGCCAACATTGTGGGAAATTTCTATTTTAAACTAAGACATCAAGTTGATGAAAGCATTTAAATCACAGAATCAAATTTTTTCTTCAGCTGAGAACATACCACATTAAAGCTTTGAAAGGGGGCAACCAGCGCTGTGTTAGGTACGAAGCACAATGTAACAGTTGATGAAGTGAGAAGTGAAAATGTGGTACACCCACCCTGGTATCGACGTTGCTTCCAATCTTAAACCCCTCCCAAAAAAACTGATTACACGCGGCCTCGAAGATATGAGGAAATAGACTTAGAGAGAATTATTTTGTTTCATTATAATTTTTCAACCAATGAAGCGCGGCAATGAGGAATTGTACCACATTTTCACTTCTCACTTCGTCAACCATTGCATTTTTGACCAGCACGGAAGAAATGACAACGAATACTCATTGAAAATTGCTTGGGACAAAAACATGTTTGCTCTCGGTCACTTCGAAGTCTCAGTTAGGATATACCCACATTCACCATGGCTTCGGACAAAAAACTGTTTGCTTATGCACAAACCTTTTGTCTCGCGAAAAACAGGAAAGCGTCCCTTTCCGATAGAAATGCGTCCTTGCGATTTAAAGCTTAATAGTAGAGTAAAGTCTCCTCTTCATATCTAATCAGCCATATATCTCCACACCTATCGGTAGGCAATTGTTTATTTTAGCATGTTGATAAGTAAAAATGCTATTTCCCATCTTCTCTGACGTGATTTCGTAGTTTGCTCTCGTTAACTCATACTGCTAGCCAATAGGAGCATATTACAACCAGCAGATGTTTAATTTAATAAAATTATGCTTATGCGTTTCTGCTAGACAGTGGGTATAATTTTATTGCGCGCCTACCGTAGAGAGCTATGGCTCAGAAAGCAAAGCTACATTATTTTCCCAGTAGTACTATTCCATAGCTGATAAATCATTATCCCTTTCCATCGGCCAATATCCGATACAGGATACTATATTTATCACGCTTTTTGCTCTCGAGTTCTTTTTTTATAGAAGCATTAGGGATGATTTTATTGTCATTCTTTTGTGTGACACCTGATAATGAACCTTACAATAAGTATTACCCTAAAAAACACATTACAATTTTTCATATTTTTAGTCGCTTTAAAGATAGATGGCCATAGACTAACTTCTCATACGGTACACTTATTGTAACCCGATGGCTTCCCCTCCCCCTTTTCTCTTTTGAAGACGCAGAGGATGGGATGTTGTCTATCAAGGAACAAAAAAAAGGTAGTGAATGCATACCTTAGAGCCCAGAGTTAGAGGTTTGTATCAGATGGATCCAAAATTTGTTTGCTCATGCGGCACACTCTCCCTATTTTATCATGTAAAACAAGCATGTTACAAAGTTGTGTGCATAAAAGAAAAACAAGGAGGTGTATGTGTAAGAGACAAATACTTGCCATCAACCAAGTAAAAGAAAACGATATAGTTGAGCTTCCGATTACGAGATATGCTATTCTATGTAATATCAACTCAGCAGAGAAAATGTAGAGCTGATTGCATTTATGAAATCAATTAGAGTTATCGAGATGATGGTACAAAATAAGAAAATGGTAACATAGTATCACCTACTGATTATGTAACCATGATTTACTCCCTAAGGTACGGAAAAAGCATGACGTTGATATGCTGCTTTTGGTTAGTCGTGTCATGGTTTCCTTTTCTCTGGGTCTCTCACGCAGTTGGATGTCAAAAAGAAGCACTAAGGTTCCGCTTTTTTTTAACGTTTCAATTCCATGTAATTAAGCTGCACGCATAGTATGCATATGTAAAGGGAAAAAATGGGAAAAAGGAATGAACAAAGAATCGATTGCATGGGACAAAAAGGAAAATTGGGCTTTGTATATGACATTTCCCTTTTGTAACAAGTGACAGAAAGAAGTGATGTTTATCTTTTATATTGCGGAATTTGTGCTGTTGTTTATCATCATTATTATACAGAAGAGAAGCAAGAGATATTTTTCAAGGCGTCATCGATGGACCAGCGTGTTGTGGGATCAGGATTGAGCATGGAATACATCACGTGCCGATACGAAGCGTCCAGGTATTGGAAGGTTTTGAAGGATCTTTCATCATACTTGGCTAAGTATTTGCGATAACATGTGTCTGTGCGCTGCGCTGAACCAAAGGGCACACCACCAAATCTCATGACAAGGTAGACAACGGCAGCGGACCATACATCCGCCTTGGCTGCCCAGTAGCCTTTTCGTTCGAATACCTCAGGAGCGATATAGGGTGTAGAACCACAGAGACCATCGGAAAGCCGTTGATGACCCTGCCATTTCTCATGAAACACATCAGCTACACCAAAGTCGCTAATCTTTAACTGCCGCGAACGTGTTAAGAGTAAGTTTTCCGGCTTGATATCCCGATGAGCAACGCCAAGTGAATGAAGATAAGAAAGTCCCAAGAGCAATTGCTTAAAGTAATATTCTACGTCTTTCAACGAAACCGTACCATGTGATAAAGCTGTATAGAGGTCTCCACCAGAACACTAATGTCAATAAAAAACGGAGATCAGAGAATGGTTTTCTTTCTATTTCTTTTCCACGTACATATTCCATAACGGTGCAATAACGACCCCGTTCGTCTCGTACTAGATCATAAGTTTTCACAATGTTTGGGTGATTTAGCACCGTCGAAATACAGAATTCGCTGGTAAGGCGTTTCATGTATCTCGCTTGGGATTCACTTCCCTTACGCTTACGGAAGGCTTTAATAGCGAATGTGCGTCTTTGCCCCGCCTCTGTAAGATGTGCCAGACGCACAGTGGCAGAAGAACCTTCACCTATGGAGGCACCTTGCAGAACGCCATATTTGCTAAGACGAGGGGTCCAATTACCAGAATCCACAAACGTTGTGGGTTCTGAACGAAACAAAAGGGAACGCCAAAAGAGGGACCACTTTTGGTGTGTATAATTGCAGTAGGAAGAGGGACAGGTTTGAATGGCCGAGCTATTGTTTGTTGGTTTGACAGCGAAAGGCGGTGTAGAAGGACCGACACATCGTTTGGTGTGTGCCATCCTTTTTTATTCTTGGCTTTATTACAAACAGNAACGTGTTAAGAGTAAGTTTTCCGGCTTGATATCCCGATGAGCAACGCCAAGTGAATGAAGATAAGAAAGTCCCAAGAGCAATTGCTTAAAGTAATATTCTACGTCTTTCAACGAAACCGTACCATGTGATAAAGCTGTATAGAGGTCTCCACCAGAACACTAATGTCAATAAAAAACGGAGATCAGAGAATGGTTTTCTTTCTATTTCTTTTCCACGTACATATTCCATAACGGTGCAATAACGACCCCGTTCGTCTCGTACTAGATCATAAGTTTTCACAATGTTTGGGTGATTTAGCACCGTCGAAATACAGAATTCGCTGGTAAGGCGTTTCATGTATCTCGCTTGGGATTCACTTCCCTTACGCTTACGGAAGGCTTTAATAGCGAATGTGCGTCTTTGCCCCGCCTCTGTAAGATGTGCCAGACGCACAGTGGCAGAAGAACCTTCACCTATGGAGGCACCTTGCAGAACGCCATATTTGCTAAGACGAGGGGTCCAATTACCAGAATCCACAAACGTTGTGGGTTCTGAACGAAACAAAAGGGAACGCCAAAAGAGGGACCACTTTTGGTGTGTATAATTGCAGTAGGAAGAGGGACAGGTTTGAATGGCCGAGCTATTGTTTGTTGGTTTGACAGCGAAAGGCGGTGTAGAAGGACCGACACATCGTTTGGTGTGTGCCATCCTTTTTTATTCTTGGCTTTATTACAAACAGAAGAACAAAAAAAGAGAAGAGAAAAATAACTTTCAATGTAAAGAAGATATACGAAAAAAAAAAAAAAGAAAAAAAGAAATGGCTAAAAAGCAATGGCTCTTTGGGGAGGTTAAGCGGGGTTGCGACTTATCCGGGAAATAGCCGTGCTTCAATGGTCTGCGCCATTAACCCTTTTTGGCGATTTTGATGCCATATCTTCAAGAACACTTCTCTTTGTTCGTTTGAATCCGAAATTAGCCATGTGTGGTCGAACCCTTAATTTTCTTTATTCAGCATAATCCGACAACGTACGCCTCCTTTTCCCTTTGTGCTTAAATCATTCATGCCCTGTTAGACATTCTCTGTAGCTGCAGTAGTCTCGGCCACTCGATAGTATGGACCCTGCCTGACATACAGCAGGCATCTGTGATAGTTGTTTCCCAGAACTTGCTGAGCGTTAGGTGCAGTTGTTATGGTTTCGACTATTGCATATTTCCATGTCTACAGTTATTTAAGATAATGATGAGAATCGCAATGAAGCTCGTTGATTTCCTGCTAGATTACCTGTCCTTGCAACGTATGCTCTGTTGTTCTATCCAAAAGATAATTTATCAGCTCATCGGATTGTGCCATGTCCTATTGCCGGTGTTTATCAGCCATAACAGTCTTTGGCGATGTCAAATATCAGTTACCTGACAACCCCAAATATGAGTGGCAATGGCTTGCATAAGTGCGAATGCCGCGGTGCGAGTTTCTTCTGAGGGATCTTTTGCAGTACGAATAAGGCTTTGCAGTGTTGTAGGTCGCCCTAATTCCTTTTTAACTCATTACCCTTGCATTCTTTCCTTATTCGTACCATCCAGTTCCTGATAGATGTCTCTAGTCATTTGATCCACTGCAGTGTCAGCTTGATCCCTATTTCATTTGTATTAAGCAATACAATGCAAAAAACAATAAAACACACAGATCTTTCTCACCTAACACCAATTAATTTGGATAGACTTTGTAGAACCACACACTTCACATCACTTGTAGCACTACGATATAGACCTGGCAACAAGTTCTTAAGAGGACTGCCATGGATCAGGCGCAACCCATCGGCGTGTGACCCGATCAAACCAATACTGGCAATCGTAGTAATCTATTCCAAATGTTTCTAAAGCTTCAGCAACCCACAACGGTACAACCGAGGCCATGTCGTGCCTCCTTACCAATATTTCCTTATTTGCGCTGTCCAGACAATGCTGTAACCGAACCAATAGATGGCAGGTGGCTTCAATTGGTTCAAACTTAACGTTCTAATGTTCCATCATTTTCAAATCTCATGTCAGTTAATGAACAAAAGTGTAATATAATATTTCTTTTTCCTAACCTTGTCCTCACCCAGCTTTCCAAAAAATTTCAGAACAGCACATTTAGTCAACACGACTGCTACATCATCTTCATCCTCACGATCTAGAACAAGTGCAAGTTCCTCCAATAGATTTGCTCTTTCTAAGAATAAGACTCCATTTGCCGTCGCCGCAATCTGAAAAATGCAAAAATCGTCAATATCAGGTCATATTGGATTCCTTTGGCCTAACCTCGCTCAATGTTTCGATAGCATTCAGCTTCAACAGCAAATCCTCCGATGTTAATTCGTTGAGTAACGCGTGGAGCAATCCAGATCGCTCACATTCTCGGAATGCATGATCAGAGGAGCCAGCTATCTTGACAATGAGTTCGCAGACCCGAAATTTGATAGTTCCGTTTCTAATTCCACCAGCAGGTCAGTTTCTTTACCGCCGAATTCAGCCCGCATGTCATTACATATCCATTAAGCTCCGAAGTATCGATAAGTGTTCTTGACTGAAAAAGGCAGTTTGTCCCGGTGCTGTCAATGCAACCTGCAGCATGGGTTAGAAAATGTGATGGCTTTCCTAACTGCTCTTCTTACCCTGTAAACTACATCCACTGCCTTGTTTGCTGTTCTTGTATCTTGAAAAGCCAATGTGGCAAGTAACAAGGGGAACACTTCTGAATGAACCTAGATTTTACCATCGTTGTATCCAGCAAATTCCTCTGTTTCCTTCATTTTCTCTTACCATTGTTTGAATAGAGTCTTGTGTTGATAGACATTTTTCCACCTGTGTCAGAGATAGATGACGAATGGATGGTGCAAAATGCGTCAAACCTTCCAATAGATAAGGCTGGAAATATATAAATACGGATATAAAGACGACTATTCGCTACTATGTATACCTTGTTCTCCGGTGCAAGTAAACCATCATAAGGAAACGGTCGAAACAGTTTCTCAATGAGATCGCATACCACATCGATCAAGACTTCATCGTCCGTAGACAAGACGTTATAAAGGCTGGGTAGGGAGATCACGGATAAAACCTCTGTTGCTTGGTCTGCTGACGGGTGCTCTATAATCGGGTCAGAGATGGGACGATTCAGGTGTCTGAACACTCACCTCCTAAGCTGATAGACAAAGCTCTCAAAGCATCTGCCTTTTCCGCATTCCCCAAGGTTGAATCAGGTCGAATGGCTTGCGCGGCTCGTTCAATAGGAGCGATCGTGGCTGGTGACATTGGGTGTCGAGAAGAAACAGTTACGTTTTTTGTGTTGTGTTCATTTTGAAGCTCCGTGTTATGCTGATGTATCCGTGCCGTAAGAAACCCGCTTTCTCTAGACCATCACTCTGTTGCTGCAGTCACGTAGATATTCAAAGCCTCTTTAATTGTCGTAAATGTAATGGCAAGTATCATCTGTCATAGTAGGCTATATCGGGAATATCTAGTGATCTAATTCATATCAGCTCAATGAACAGCCAAACATAACCGATCTAAGTAGCCAAGATATGGGTTTTATTACAAATTACAGCTCTTTTTTGCATTGCCTACAATGAGCTAGATGCGTTAAGCAGCACAAATCTCGCAAAAGCGAGAGTTGACTTTATCAGCCATTGAACCCTATGACGACGTGAAGGGATAGCGAAAAAGTCACCGCAATCGTTTTTCATATATCTCTATTTAGTTGTATCTAACGAATGCCTATGATCATGATAACAAATGAAGAAATCTTTCTTTGACCCTCTCAAACCATTCGTAGTTGGATAAAAAGCATTAGAGATTGAGCTACAGGTATTGCACACTAAAATACAGACCAGAAAAGGAGCGGATTATTGTTACTATCACTTACATACTAATCTCCTTGCTTATTCAGCTCCACAGTGAAGGAAAACGATGGGAAGTAGAGATAGCATCAATAGTGTAATACCGACTTTTATAGTTAATGTTTCCGAGGCGGATTCCTCTTTCGAAACCTTATTCTTTACGATTTCGTTTGCTCTAAAATGCAAGTGACACCTTCATAGAGAGTATGACCGGAAAAGCGTTTCGGGTGCTGCGAATAAGACAAATCATAAGCAAAATCATTCATGATGGATCCTGTATGATGGTGTGAAAGCATTTCTGGTTAAGCTAATATTGTTAGCGTAACATTCTATGACATGTCAAAAGAAATCAGACCTGTCAATTAAGCCACTGGACAAGTCAACTAATGAGTTATTCATCTATAACTTGTTATTGGAAGTGATAATGTGGAGCTAACTTGTAGAACTATCACTGTGTATTTTCTTTTTGGTTGTTGAGACAAAAGCAAGGCATTAGAAGAGATTGATAATTGTCTGCAATCGTTACATGAACCTTAAAGCAGTAAGGTGTAACTGAAATTAGTTCCCTTTCCCACACATTAGGAACCTCGAAAAGTTTTCCCGATGCATAAAAATGGAAGCTAGAGCATAACAATAAAAAGTGATTTCCTAGCAGCTTCATATGTACATTTACGATGACACACATGCAACAACGCAATTTGTTTTGCCTAAAGCATACATTTATGGAAAACATAAAAAAGGGGAAATTGAGCAGAAATATACCCCCGATTGGGCGATGTGTGGATTCTCCGTTTACCTCCACTTCGATTCTTCCTTGCAAGGAAGCAATGGCATCGGCTTTCCTGACTTAGATCTTGATGCTTCACTCAACTTGATCAATCATCGTGGTCCTGACGACAGGGGTATCTATGTTACGCCGGACGGTCGTTGTGGTAAAGTCATATTTTGTAGTAAAACTACCTTGTCTGAACCATATCATGTTATTCAAGGAATGGGACATGTACGCTTGTCAATTATTGACCTTGAAGGTGGCCATCAACCCCTCTCCAACAAGACAGAAACTATCCATGCCGTGGTGAATGGTGAGCTGTATGACTATGAACGGATCACGGAAGAACTGAAAGCCAGAGGCCATGAATTCAAAACAAAAAGCGATAGCGAGATTGCTGTGCATCTGTAAGTGGTTATTATTTCTAGCTAAATGGTACGGAAATTAGTGAACAAAATGTATCTTAGGTACGAAGAAGAGGGTCTTAGCTTTGTGGAACAACTTCGTGGAGAATTTGCTATCTGCATTTGGGACTCAAAGCGCCAGAGACTTACTGCGGTGCGCGATCGATTCGGGATCAAGCCATTATATTACACTGTGTACAATGGCACATTGTTACTGGCAAGCGAGATTAAAGCCTTTCTAGCATTAGGATGGAAAGCAGAATGGGATGTAGACAGCATTACGCATAGCGGGTATTTCTGCGACTATCGTACTTGTTTTAGAGATGTGTACTCGGTAAAAAAAAACGCATACTTGCTGTACAAACCTGATCCTCCATGAATAGTTAATACCGGGTCATTACCTCACCGCAACGCCGAGAGGAAAGGTGGAAGTACGACGCTATTGGGATGCAGACTATCCTGATAAGACTATTCCGGAGACCAGAAGTGTGGAAGATATGATCCAAGGCGTTCGAAAACATTTAGTAGAATCTGTGCGACATCGGCTTCGCGCCGACGTTCCGCTAGGTGTGTATCTCAGTGGCGGAATCGACAGTGCAGCCATGGCGGGAATTGCCACTCATATCCTACGAGAAAAGGATCCCGACGCGAAGGTCCATGCTTTCTCTATCTCATTTAAAGGTAAAAAGGGATTAATACGCTGTATAGAACAGTAGGGGCAAAGTTGCTAATTTCGCTGTAAAGGTGGAGGCGCATTTGACGAAGCACCTATAGCAGAGAGAACTGCTGCATTCTGTGGAGCTGCCTTTCATAAGCTATCAGTGTCACAGGATGAACTTGTCAAAGCTTTCGAGCAGTCAATTTGGCACACTGAAATACCAAACTTTAACCTGGGCCCGGCGGGAAAGCTTCTATTGTCAAAGCTTGTCCGTGACAATGGATACAAAGTTGTTCTAACAGGCGAGGGAGCAGATGAGCATTTCGCCGGATATAACCTTTTTCAACCGGACTATTGCCGTGAAACAGACTTGGCGTTTCCGGAAGTGTTGAGATTAAATGATGCCACCCGATTACGATTTCTTGAAGACTGGGAATCAAACGGTATCGATATGGTTTGGACCGTTTTGAATACGAAGGATACCGATGATCCTGTAACAAAGAAAATGGTTAATGGTTGTACTGCCCACATTGTGGTTGGTTCGGTATACTGTTTATCAAACCATTTCTATCACAAAGAGCTGTATAGCCTCTTCGGTGAGCCCAATCCCTCTTTTGCTATTGCAAACAATCTTGATGGCATTGCAAGGAAGAAAGCAAGGACAAAATGGCATCCTCTTCATACTGCGCTGGTAAGCTAACCCTGTGCAACCAAAGAGAGAATGACGTTTATTGCGGACATCGCAAGTATCTAGAAAACCATTCGATGCTACCAAATTATCTCTGTTGCGGATTAGGAGACAGAAACGAAATGGCGCATTCCATTGAGGCACGTACACCATTCCTGGATCATTATCTATGCGAATATGTAAACAATCTCCCACCGTAAGACTTTTGCTTAGATGTGGTAGGGTCCTTTTCCGTAACCTTTTGACATTTGTAGGTCAGTAAAAGTGAGAGGTACAGAAGATGGTAAACTTTCCGAGAAGGTAAGGGCAGCCAACAGAATACTTTTTCCAGAAGTAATCAATTCAATATGGGTAGTGGATCTTGAAGGAGGCCGTGAAGCCCTTCATAACAGAAGAGATCTACACGCGAAACAAGCGCCCATATATACCACCACCTCCCAAGGATGCAAATACGCCAATTGTCTCTCTTATTCAAAGCAAATTAACCGAGGAAAACGTGAAGTCACTGGGATTTATCGATTGGGAAGTCGTAGATAATTGCAAGAGGGAATTCTTCTCTAGGCCAAGCGCGAGAACTTCTCGCGATCTATTGATACTAACGTCCTACGTGATTCTTGCCGAGAAGTTTCGTGTTCCCACGTGGACGAACAGTGTTTTGAACGAGGCTCAGCGTTAGACATCTAGTTCATACCCGGAGCTCCCGATCACTTTGGTCTCTGAGCGAATCAGCTAACAAATCGTACCGCTTTACAACATTTATCCATGAACAGATGGCTTTCTGATAACATGCCTTCCATTATATCTGGAATAAAACCTGTTTGAGTCATAATCAAAGCGAAAATTTTTCGAATGCCTGTCAAAGTGACCAACATGATGTCTAAATATACGTTTAACTACTCGGATCCTCAGAATTGGAAATGCTACATTCTTTTAACATTATGCTTCAATGTATGGTGCTCTGTGCGATGAAAATAATTTATATTGATACTATCTTTACTAAGAAGATTCTCCACGAGTAAACTATTCATGTTTCCGTACTATCATTTGCCTTACATGAGAGTCACAGTTTATACTTGTATAACACTGCCATACAAACACGTTGCTCGCCAAGCTGAGGTTTGTAGCAATGGAAATCAGGCCGCTTTGGCTGAAAAGGATCCCTCACAGATGCTTCAAAACGTTTGTTACGTTCTCTTCCTTCAACAAAGTATTTACGTATGTACTTGCTTTCAAACATGCCCTAATCTTTGAATGATATTTTTCCCCTTGTCTTGGGCGTGCTTCAGTTTCTAGAACAACTCCATTGTGCAAAATATTTGCACAGTATATAGATTGCTATGGAAACTATTTTTTCGACAGTTGGGTTCCCACACACGTCCCTGGCGACGACAACCGGTGCATGACCAATGGTAGGCAACGGAAAAAAAAGAGCCGGCGCTAACCTTTTCGGTATCCTGCCAGCAGCGGCATGCGAAAAGCATACTATGTGAAGGCTGAGGCTACAAGAGTGTTGTGGCTGTGGATCAAGGCAGATGGATGACAAATCCATCATGGAAACTGCGGGAACGAAATTTTTTAATTTTACATCGGAGATCAAAGCGTGCTACTACGATCGACGTGTTACAACTCGATAGCCATGATACTGAAGCGCGCTAAGCAGCTGCCATTGGTTATTGATGTTATAGATAAACACAATCATTGATTATTTTGCTTGCAGCAAAAGAGAGTATTTTTGATGTGGAGATGTTTGAAGGGTGCCGAATTTCGTCATGCCTGGGGTCATGGCGTAAGATTTGTCATCAAGCACTGGTGACACAAGCTGAGATCTTCAAGGTATAAAATATGCAAGCATCAACCACCGAACAACTTCCCCACGTACATACTATCTCTCAAATCCAAAATACAATAACAAAGATAACATGACTACCACTGTGTTCTCCAAGGCTACTCTTTACTACTTCGACATCGAAGGCAGCGGTAAGAAGCCATACACTTTGGACAACTCTTCCTAATGTATCGCACGCTTGCAGTCACCATTGGTCTCGGTGAGCATGTCAAACTGTTGCTTGAAGACGCCGGTATCGAACATGAATATGTTCGCTTGAAGCGCGATCAATGGGAAGCCAAAAAGGAAGAGCTCATTAAAGAAGGTTACCCATTCGCTACTCTCCCTATGCTCGAGTTCGATGGCAAGAAGATCTTCAAAACTGCCCCTATCCTTCGTTACGTCGCCAAGAAGATAGGTTCGTTTTTACATAAACTGGCCGCTTTAATCGTTTAATGACCCGTATTTCACTTACAGGAAAGTACATCGGTGCTAACGACGAAGAAAACCAGTTTCTTGATGCATTGGCCGATACTTCCGCGGACTGGACTGTTTCTTGGGCCAATGCCAGATTCCGTGGAACAGATGTATGGATCAATGGTTGCCATGCCAGATAATTCTAATTTTTTTTTGTTGTGCACTGGCTTATAGGAACAAAAGAAGACACATGCCGAAGAGACCTTGCCTAAATATTTGAACATCTTTGAGCAGATTTATGCTAAACATGATGGTCCATATGCCCTTGGTCAACAGGTTAGTAGTTTTTCGTATGTGTTAAGGGTCCCGGTTGGCTAAACATGTTGGCACCTCTAGATCACTTATATCGACTTTATGATCTATCACCGCATTGATGACGAAGGAGCTGACTACAAGGTATATCCTTTGGAACCTCTTCTTTAATACAAACTCCTGGCAAATACTCACCCTCTGTCATATAGGCATACCCACATCTCGCCGCTTTTGTCAAGGCTTTGACTGAGAGACCATCTCTCCAGAAGCACCTTGCTAGTCTGAAACAATAAATTTTAGATACCCGTAGTACATAGTGAAATAAAAACAGAAAAAAGTTATCGCTTTTTTGTTATATTCTGTATTGGCTGAGTGAGTGATGTTATTTTTGTGATCTGAAAGACAGATTAGGTATGCACTGTATCTTTTTGGAGGTCAGACCGACAACATAGCCACAATGATTCAAACTGCGACCTCGATCACTTTATCTGCCGCAGTCAGGCAACGGGTTTGCACGTCAAAGCCTTCAGCATGGTCAAGGATCTCCCAGCACAGGAGATCAGAAAGGTTGCCGAAGCTTGTCGTTTTCGATCTAGACTATACTATCTGGCCAGAATGGTAAGCAAAGAAGGATCGCCATCGCGCTCTAACGCTCATGCTGTCTTTCTTCGAACAGGATAGACGCCACCTATGGTAAATGTTCGAGCTAAATTGACTTTGATTGTAAATGCAATGCATTTAACGCTACGATAGGTCCACCTTATGTGTATAACGAGAAGACAAATGCTTTGACAAATAAGTAAGCAATTTATCTCGTTTTTCTTGATATCTAGTATTGCCATGACTAACCGATCTGCTATCTGAAAGGAAAGCGGAGGTGTTGACACTATTTGAGCACATCCCGGCCATCTTTGCCCTTATTCGATCATGGCCGGACACTAAGATTGCTATTGCCTCACGGTCAAGCACTCCTGACTGGTAAAAATAAGACTGGGAAAAAAGTCATGGAATCCAGACATCGAACTAAAAAACAATTTCAGGGCACGAACCGCTTTGCGACTTTTCCGGGTTCCTGAGCTAAATGTCACCTTGCACGATTTGATTGACTATATTGAAATATATCCTCGCAGTAAACTTCATCATTTCAAGGCGTTGCAAGCGTCCTCGGGCATCGACTGCAGTGAGATGCTGTTCTTCGATGACGAGCGCCGAAATGCTGAAGTGCGGTCACTTGGAGTTCATTTTATACACATAGACAGCCGGAATGGAGTAACTATGCAAGGTTTTCTGTCAGCACTAGAACAATTTGACAGGCAATCGAAGCTTAGACAGACCAAGATCAATGATTATTTCTGAAACAAGTGAAAAATACAGACATTGTTTGTTCCTTTCAGAAAAGATTATACCGACAATACAAATTACAGGTTTCTTTGTAGGAATAAGCACCATGATTTCGATATGGACTTGGCATGGAAGACCCAAATCAAACAATTCTTCGCTTTTTTTCTTTCGTTCTTTTTCTTTCTCGTTTCTTCGTTAACCATGTTAGTTCATCGACTCTCGGTCTTGATTTCCTTACTACGTTTGGCTTCTTATGCTGCTGCAGGATGCGTTGGCGATCTGAAAGCAGCGTCGCAAGCTGATCTAGATTCGATCAAATTATGCAAAACTTACAAGGGTACTATTTCTATCGAGAATACAGGCGCTGCGGATATCAAACTGGATGGCATCGAGCTTTTAGAAGGCGATCTGACGGTTAGTGACAATAGCGCACTGACTCGTTTGACTATGCCTGCGCTCGAAGCTGTCAATGGCGCCATCAAACTCCAGAATAACAAGTTACTGAATACACTCGACATGAGGAAACTAGCAGCTTTACGATCATTCGAAATCTCCGTTCATCCTGCGCTCAATTTGCTTAGCTTTCCTTCGGGATTGAGTCAGGCCGATCGACTCATGGTGACTGATACGACTGTGACCCAGATTAACGGCCTCAAACTGTCATCGATCAGCGACATGGTGATCTCGAACAATATTTATTTGAAGAGCCTTGCTGTCGGTAATCTTACGCAATTGAAAGGTTCTTTGACCGTCACCGCTAATTCACAAGCCTTGAATCTCGACGTATGTCTTGCATAACTTTTTTCTCGGAGTATTTTACTGAACCCCCGGTTGTTTGTCGCTATAGTTCTCCTCGCTTCTTGCCTTGAATGATGGATCGTTCCGTAATTTGGCAGGCATCGATTTCAGTAACTTGAACCGCATATCTGGTGACATCTCATTTATATCCAATACGTTTTCATCTCTCTCTCTTCCCAAGCTGGCTGAGGTCGCTGGCACATTGACATTGTCCAACAATGGACAATTGAGTAACCTCTCCATGCCCCAGCTCCGACACTTGGGAGGTGCTCTTTCAGTAGGTGGTAATCAACGACTGGAAATCATTGACGCCTTCCCATCATTGGAAGAAGTGGATGGTACTCTTGATCTGACGGGCGGGTTTGATGACGTCCAGTTACCACACCTGAACGATGTAAATAATCATAATATAAAGAGAGCAGCTAAGAAAAACGGTTATTCATGACAAGATATTTTTTATACAGGTACGAGGAGGTCTGAACGTACAGACATCCAGCAATCGATTTTTATGCGATGAAATGAACAAACTAAAGAATGGAGTTATCAAAGGGAACTCCTTCGTCTGCAAGAGCGGTGTAGCCAAACCGAAATCAGGGCTGAAAGGCGTAGGATCGGAGGACAGCAGTGCGGTTGCCATCCGTCGTGCAGATGCTTGGGTTATAGGATGGACTGCTTCAATCATGGTATATCTCGCATGGTGTTTGACGTGAATACCGTTTGTTGCTGAGCGAGTATATTCCTCGCCCCTCACTTCTCTTTTCCTTCTACGCAACGTATTCACATGGCGATCGATCACTCGAGAAGCGCATCAAAGAACATGTCTTTTATTTTTCGTTGATAATAGTAGTTATTCATAATAATACAATGCTACAAACACTTATCGTGCCCTAAAGCTGTTCCTTTACAAATTTAAATAAAGGCACGCCATAATTGAGATCCTATGTATTCGCATATAATTTTCTATCATGGTAACTGTGTACTATCTTGATGTGAAGCACCACTTCGGAAAAATTTACAAGTGATGAAAGTTAGCTGCTTGTACAAGTTATCTATTCAGGGCGCAGAGAAGAGTTTATTTGCTTTGATACCGTTTGATGTTGAGGTGGATTATAAAGATGGCATTTTTGTTGTGTCTGGCAAAGACTATTTGACCACATCGGGAACCGCAAGTGCATTATGCTGACACGCTACTGGCTGAACCCATGAACTATTTCATCCCAGACATGTTAAGCCCTTCTTGTCTCTCTTCCTTTTTCCTAAAGGGCTTTTAGGTGATCATGATCCCAAAGACTCCAGTTAACGCTGTACGTTCATCTACACTAAACATGTCTTGTGTATTTCTAAATACATGTTTAAAACATGGCCATTGCTATAGGGTCATGCATATGCTAATGAGGCAGAAGACTACGAAGACAGAGAAATGTGGGCTAAGGCAGCCGATGCTCATGCACAAGCGGCAGGTGAATGCTGAGACATTAAACTATAACGGCACTGTGATCGCTGACATAAACCTATTCTAAAATGGCAGAACAGTTTCAGAAAGCAACGGAGTATACGGACGACTTAGAGGTCGGTCAAGCCTTTTTTATTCTTTATCTACGTCGTACTCATGGAGCAGCTTTTTGCTAACAGGCAAACAAGACCCTACAACTATTGATAAAAAATCACAGTCGGAAAGCGGAAGAGCTCCAACGAAAGGCCGCTAAAGCAGCATCAGGAAAAGCATCAACAGTAGGAGCACATGTAGTGGGTGTGAATGGATACAGGCCGAATGGGGACGGCGTGGATATGGGTGGTCTTCGCATTGCCTTACCGGAGTTAAAAACAAAAGAGTTACCTCGCCAGGGTCACAGCCATGTATCTCATAGTACGATTGGAGACTCGTATACGTTACTCACCGAGAACGTAAGCCGCTTCTTTTTCTTTTAGCAAGCGCTGTCCACTATTCAAGATGGATTCATGAACTGGAGTTATAGGACGAAGAAGATGATTTGGATCCATTCAATAGGTTTTGGGAAGTGTTGGAAAAGATGGTAGAAAAACTGTCAAATCCTGTTGCATTTGCCTCGGCCCCACTAAGTGAAAATGACAACCCCACACCGGCTTGGCTATATGGAAGCGATATCAATAACGAAGAAACACTGTTAGACGGCAATGAAGAGGATGATCCACGTAGCAAACCACATAAAAAGGACACTTACGCAATGATGGAATCGTATTTCGTTGTTCCCGAAAAGGAAGCATTGGATACTACTAGAGGGACACCAAGTACTGCAGAAAAGAGGTGGCGTTTCTTTCCGCACGGATGAAATATGGATCAAATGCTTATGAATATTTTTAGGACATGGCAGGACTATGTCACCGAAAATGAACAACTCAAGAAACGCATTGATCTCCTCTTACGTAAACTTCAAGCAATGGAAAGGGTACAAAATTCATATAGGATGCTTATCATCCGATCTAACTTTATATATCAAGGCGGCAGAGGAAAGCAATATGCTTAAAAGTAGCATTCTTCAGTTTCGCAACGATGTCCAGAAACAAGCAAAACGGATCATGCAGAGCCATGATTCCAGTATGCGTTCCTCCGCAGCGCTAGCAAATAGCGGCACACATACGATACAAAGCAGTTCTATCCGGTATCCTCAAAGCGGGAATGTAGCAGAACTGAGTAGGTTCTACAAAGCAAGCATACATTGCGCTGTTTCGTTCTTATTCTCTTTTATTAGTGACCCGGCTAAAAGAGCTCGAGGAGGAAAATAGACAATTACGGGCTCATAATGAAAAACAACAGCTTTTAATGAACAAATACCGAGAGCGATGGGAAAAGCTGAAGGAAAGCGCGAAAAAGCGTCGTGCACAGCCTTCTGAACAACAGGTAAAAAGCCAAGTAGATAAACGATATGATAAGAATGATTGGATCTTCCAACTGTTGACTTTTTCTCCGTACAGCAAGAAAGAATCAACGGAGAGCCATCCACTGCAAGGACAAGGCCGCCAACGTTATTGAGATCGCTAGCACAGCAACCGAATACCAATCAAACATCCAATCCCCCTTGCAACACTTTGCGCCCTACATTGCAGTCAACCGATCACCAGTCATAATCCATGCAGTTCTTGATGGAGAAAATATTTATGAATGCTTTCAATAAAATTTTCGCGTTTGTTGCATACTATATGTATTGTAAAGTAGGGGTGTGGACTTAAAGAAAAAGTAACGAAGAACGTACATTATAACTTAGTGTATAGGATTGGATTTGATGCGAGAAACTCAAGTTTCAATATCACCCGGATATCAATAGATATGGATATTTAACAAAAAGCCAAGGAAAACATTGAATGCAGCGAGAATTGTGGCACCCCTCGGCAGTTGACACCCATAGCACGTTGAGCATTCAGTGGGAACAGGGCATGCCCCACATGACTGAGATTGTAAAGTCTGGATTTGGCAGTTTCGGCGCAGAAATTATCACGCTCAAGCAATCAGTTGAGCAAATGCATGCCCAGCATGAGCAAACTGCCCGTTTGGTTTTCCAAGCTCCCCTATACCTCATCTGCCTAACCGGATACAGCAATAATGCAATCTGAGAACCGTAGTGAAGCAACGAGCGGTAGCAGCAGCATCTAGCCCTCCCAAGCACGGCCTAGATGCTACACACTGAAGAAATAACTCCGGACCATAACTAACGTTTGAAGGGAATACGAAGAAGAAATAGAGACTGGCCCGCCTGTAGACAAATTCAAGAAACGTATGGAACTTTGGAAAAGGGTAGTTAAGACGAAGTCCCTTTATTTTAGCAGACGCAAGGCAATCTATGATAAGGCCGTCAAACTGTCCATTGCTGACGGTACGTCAAGTAAAGAAGCAGCAATGAGTTTAGAAAGGAGGAGACAAGCAATGGGAAAGACTTTCGACGGCTCGCCGCAGTGGGTCTAGCAACAGCAGAAACATAGATAAAAAGAATTAAATTGTATATACAAAACAAAAGCTGTTCTCTACTTTATCCTCTTTTATGGAATTCCTTTAAACCTTGAAGTCTTTTCGGTTTCGCATTTTTGAAACTATAGTACCTCGATCTCAACATCTGTGGCAGATGGATAGGTATTCCACTGTACGTATTGGCCAGAGAAATTAAGCATCGAATAATCATTAAGTGACATTTCTATTGTCGATAAAGAAATATAAACAAAGGACATTGCGTGCGTGAAATGTCAGAAAATGACAGGAGCCACTTTCTTTATAGTCCTTTTTCTCGGTGCAGCTTCTCCAACTTTCTTGCAATTGAGACTAAGGTTGATAACCGTATTTTTCTTTCCAAAGATCCGAGACTTTGCATGCATTGCCTATCTCACAATTACGCCGGTATGTTGGATCCTCGTCAAGCAGGCCTAAGCTCTCCCCAGGCATGTTTGTGAGTTCAACACAAAGGTGCAACCAGGAGATAGCATTCCACACGGTAAAGTACTCTTCTGAAACAGTTGAGCTTGCCGCATTGCACATGCTGCTGTAAAGAGGCTTGTTGTTCAATAATTCATACAGGGTGTCCGTCACGACCTGAATCTTGCCGATGGGGATAATCACTCCGTTCACACCATCCTCAATCTGAAGCGGAATGCCGCCGGCGGCGTAAGCGACCACAGGAACGCCTTTGACTAAAGCCTCCGTGACCTTGACCTCAAAGCCTTCACGGTAAGATAGCTGGAGGGCAACATAGGCTCCACGCATGATCATGTTGAGCAACTGATCTGAGTTTGGCAAACGGGCCACAGTGATATCCGAAGCAATTTCCGAAAACATGCTCTGATTGATGGTATGGTGTGTCTGTTCATAGATCACTGTGCCGTCTGGATCATCGATACTTCCATGACCACATATCACTAATTGGGGAATCTCCTGTTTTTTCCAGTTTTCCTCGGCAAGCCTTTCTCGTAAGCGACGATAAGATTCAAGTACGTCAGGAATCCCTTCAAAAAGTAAGAAGAATTTGTTCATCTCTTATCCTAAAACTGTTTTGTCCATTGGGGACTCACCTTTGGAAGGATCAAATCGAGCCACTTGAACAATATAGGGTCGATTCCAGTCCACTTCCTGAGTACCTTGATCGATACAGATTCTATTAAACACCGATCGATAGTACCACATGCATCGGTCATTTAACTCTTTATTTAGTCCATCCAATGGATCGGTCGTAGCCGGTAGTAAGACAACGTTTCGACGAGGAACAACATCTGGAATGAAATTTTCCATTGGATGAGAGATAAATAGATCAACATGTTGGATAAACGACCATAGAAACCTAGTGCAATAAAAAGATTGAGCGTTGGAGGCAAAAAGTGGAAAAATCCAGTTTCTTGTTACTGTAACTTACTCCCATGTCGCTGCCTGAGGTCCATCAGGATCATTACGGATCAAGTCGGCACGTATCTCGATATGTGACCGAAAAATGATACGTACATTGGGTGCATATTTCTTAATATAAGGAATAACGCCAACCACTAAAAGTTAATCAGGATGATATCAGCATGAAAAAGTCGATTCCTTCTTCCTTTCCCGGCTTACGCTGAGGATCGTCAATGACAATCACGTCTGAATTCAGAATAGGTCCTTTAGACTGTAGCCAAAATCGAGTGACATTTTCTCGGGACCAATCAAGAAATATCTGTTTCTCTTCTTCTGTTAGTCGTGTACCGGGTGGTGCCACTCCTTGAAGGACGTTATGGAATTTTCGTTTGGTAATATCAAACACCTCTGGTTTAGGTCTCGCCACATACCCTGCACAAAAATTCCTTGCCATTAGCTATCATTTAATTGCAGTTGGAAGCTCATACAATGAACGTCGATATTGCTAAGGCCAAGAAAACGTATCAGTGCATGTCGCATAAGCGCCACTGGGAGATTGTTTCTTTAGGTTTCAGTGGTTATTGACAGCCATCCAATACATTACCACCACCACCCTGAGGGGTTGAATTAAAATATGAAACTCTGAGTTGGCGTTGCTTAAAAGTCTGCGACACTTCTTCCCAGATTCGCCAGGTTTCTACACAGACACTTTCCGCGTAATCTTCCAAATCGACAAGATGTATCTGATGGTCAAAGTCCACTAGAAAAGGAAATTTTTTTAGAACATCCAGTAACTCGTGACAAGCTATCCATACGAACCTTCCACCTAAGGTTCAGGGAAAAGAAAAGTCGCAAATACAAGTTGATGTCAGGATCACAAGGCTTGTCTTTACTCTATAGCTTATCTGTTACTTCTTACCTCGTGACGGAAACCAACAGAGATTCTAGGCAAGTTGCCAGGGTATTGTGGACTTAACCTAATTTTTTTAATTAACGCGCGATCGATTTGAAACATCGAATTAAAAGAAAGGACGATATAAGATTGGGGCGGACAGAGAGGACATACCACATCACTGCTTTTCGTACAGCAGCACTAGCACGTTCATCAGATGATTCTCCATGTGTAGATACTCGGAAGGGAATAGCATCAAACTCTTTCCAAAAGGCGCTCATAATGGATCGTCGATGGTGTTCAGCATTATCCACGTGGTCCATGAGATTAGAGAAAGACACGACTTGCACCTTGTAATGTTGGGTTGTTGCAAATAGATGGACAACGTTTTTAAGTTCTTCGAGTGCTTCATGCATACACTCGATTTTTGATGAACACTTTTCATGCTGAAGTAATTCACCACTGTAATAATCCGTCGTGTAAGACCCATCATGAATAGAAATAGCATAATGAGAAGTATATTCTCTCATTTCCACATCCAGCCCGAGATAGACTGGTACCAAGACGTGCTTCGATCCAAAGCATCTTGCTGTTGCTTGTAATGGTATATCTTCTGGAGGCATAAGTGAGACGGACTGAAGCGAAAAGAGGGGTAGAGGGAAGAGAAAGTACGAAAAGACACAAAACCTCTTAAGGCACCCAGCTCAAAATAGCGATTTTATCATTCGATCTCCGCAATAAGAAAGGGTTTTGCATGAATTTTGTCCGGAAAAGCTTAGCCTTGGAAGGTGTTTTCCCGTTCCGTCACTTATATATGCAGTTTCATTTCATATCACCTGTTATTTCTCTTTCTCTTTCTTCCTCTTTACTTTATCCAACCTATTATGCTTTTACTAGATGGGAAATACATTTTCTTATAGAAATGGGTCTGTTAATCATCTGTCGGGTGAAAAGATACGCCAGCGACAAAAACGACAAGGAGAAGAAGAAGAAGAACAAGAAGAAGAAACAGAAGTAGAAGAACAACAGCAACAACAACATGAAAATCAACATCAACATCGACATTCTTCCCATGATAGCAAGGTAGTGTCCCCAGTATCGGCAGAGACGTCTCAGAGTTGGCCAACGGAAGATATAAGAAAATCCCGGCGTGTAATGGATAAAGTACGAAAAATGCTTAAACGACCTCAAAGTATCGATGGTCCATCCAGTTTAGTAGAAGGTCTGCCGCCTCATCATTTCTCTATGGAAAATGAAGCGGAACTGCATGATTTCCAGATGCAAACGGTATGTCTCTGCGCGAAAACGGGAAAATGGAACTCATCTTGGCCCTTTTATTTCAATCCATCACCAAAAAAAATAGCATTTCATGATCAAACATTGCTTTGGTGATAACTTTTCGGCCCCTGTACGAGATCTTCTATCACGTTCAACCTCCGTTTCGTGGGATTCTGCTTCCACGAACCGAAACTCTTGGCCCACCTCGCGTGCGTCTACGGCGACCTCCGATTCTACCCAATCCTCTTCTCTACGTACCACTTGGGTCCGTCGGCCAGTGCCGTCCCGAGTGCTCGACATTGCCTGTGGTTCGGGTACTTGGGTCTTGGAGATGGCCACCGAATTCCCTGATGCTCAGATCCATGGTATCGACCTCCATCCTCTGTTTCCTACCACGATCAAACCGCCCAATGCTGTATTTACCTGCGGAAATATTCTCGAACGATTACCCTATCCCGATCTCTATTTTGATTATATCCATATGCAATTAGTTTACTTTTGCTTTTCAGAAGCTGACTGGGCTGTAAGTTTTCAAACCTTGTTTCCATTTTATACCTTTTGGGTAACGCAAACGACACAAAGAAGAAGGAAAAAAAAAAGAGAGAGAGAGATACGGGTGAAATGAGATGGGTGCATATATACTTTGATATATTCATATTCGTATTTTTTTGTTGTCTTTCTAGACCATTATCAAGTCTATCAAACGCGTCCTCAAGCCTGGGGGTTATGTTGAGTTTCGTGAGGCAGAACCTCTGATGCGAAATCCCGGGCCGATTACCCAAGCGTTTCAGGAACCACGTAAGACAATCACAACCTTTCTGTTTCACATACCCCTTCCTTGGATAATCCGAAAAGAAGAAGAAATAACCCTTTTAACTGGGTTTTTTATTTTATTCTTTTTTTTATTATTATCTTTCTCTTTATCTTTTCTTAGTTGCGGCTGGTATGAAGGCTCTGTATAACATCGATGTCTTGTGGTGTCGGCATTTATGCGAGTATCTGAAGAATCTGGGTGAAATGAGTGATATTCACCACCAGGTGGTTTCCATCGGTGTTGGCATGTGCTGGACAGGTGAAATTGCTGATATGGTGAATCATACGATCGAAATGACGTTTCATCTCCATAAACACAAATTCATGGCGATTCATCACATCTCCAGTGAAGAGTTCGACCGGAAAGTAAAGCAGATCCTACTGGAGGCCGGGAAATATCGATCCTACTATAATTATTACATGTGTTGGGCCAGGAAACCGTTAATAGACCTTGACCAATCTCATCTGAATGAGTATGATGACATCGTCCGCAGTACCATTGCCAGGGACTCCAAAGGCTTGCAAAGTCTTTCTCCTGTGGATGATGACGAGGTCGAACAGCATAAGGAAAATGCCTATGATATCTACAAATTCGCGCAAGGTTTTGAAGAATAGGATAACATCATTGACCAAAATAAAAAAGCTGCATGCAATTATCATAACACGTCATTAAAAAAGTAAAACCAGGCTCAGGGTCATTTGTGCTCTTGGTTTTTGAACCCAAAAAGCAGAGACTACTTGGTCTGTTGGTGTTGACAGAGCATTTGCTCTGAAAGATAAAGCGGTTTATGAGAATGATGGTGTGCTTAACTTATGAACATAGATCTGTATAACCATGAAATTCAGTGAGGTATCAATCATATCACATCATGGCTACATACTGTACCATTTCCAGATTTCTATATAAAATGGTCATGGTCTCTATAGAACCTTTCGATAACCAGGTTGCTAGTGCCTTTGTTCCCATAATCCGATTCATTCAGTATCAATGATACATTAATTCGTTAATCACCAGTAAATATAGTAAATAGGAAACCTAGTAGTACCCATTCTTCCAGTTCCTGGAATTGACAACTTTTTTTTTTCGGGCTGACCTGTAACTGTCTGACATGTGATAACGCCTCTGTCATTCTGTCGATGTCTGGCTCCTTATCAGTCAATGGCTTCTCTTTGTAAAACGAGCACAACTTGTTGAGTTATGGTACCGCATATACAAATAGATTAATGCACGATTCCCCTCTTATCGTGTGGTCGTCTTTGGTTGCTGTCCTGGCTAGAAATAAAAGGCTCAACAGATGAATGAATCCAAGGTCGTCCGCAGACAAGGGTCGTGACTGTCCATGTGAGTCTCGGCTGCATGGATGTCGGGCATTTTGATTCGCTTCTCTCTTTCTTATCCCTATTGCCCTTTTTTTTGTTTTTCTCTTTGAATAACCTCTATTATATAAATCTGCCATGGCAAGTTCACGGTTATTACATTCACAGTCATCCGACGAGGACCTTTCTCTCAACCATGTTTCCTCACCTCCACCACGAAATCGACCTCACGGATCCGCAGCAGGATCAACTCCGCGCCCTCTATTCCTGCGCCATGCTTACCGTCCATTGTCGCACACCGACCATCCGCAGGAAGACCATGACGGAACGGACGAATCAGACTTAGAAGCACCCGCTTCGCTTATGATTGAACAACCACAACCACAACCACTCACTGGCCTGGCCCGAAGAGTAAGAATCAACCAAGAGCAACAGGCCCCGTCCACCATAGACAACATGTCAAACTTTGACCGGTCCTTATGGAGGTGGGCTAACGTGGACGACATGGATGATTTCTTTCAACGAGTCTATGCTTATTACAAAGGCAAAGGCATATTCTGTATCTTGCTGGCACGATTTCTCAACTTACTGTAAGTACTTACTTTTTGCTTATCATATCACCTTGTTTTTCATTTGCTTTCATTTAATTCATTCATTTTCTTTTTCTTAAAAAAAGGACGTTGACCTTTGTCATTGTCTTCTCTACCTTTTTAATCG
Organism: Apophysomyces variabilis; assembly: GCA_002749535.1. NCBI lineage: Eukaryota > Fungi > Mucoromycota > Mucoromycetes > Mucorales > Mucoraceae > Apophysomyces > Apophysomyces variabilis. The sequence continues at coordinate 521,459 of MZZL01000404.1, read as the reverse complement.
GTTGTGTAAATTACTCTGAGATTCCACGACGGCACACTTTACATGAAGTGGTGATACCGCATTGTCTCTCTAGGTACAGTCGGTTACGAAAAGGACACGCCTAATTGTCTCGGTTAGGCTATCTGTCACCACAACACTCTTTCTGACAATCTTTATTGCGTGGTGGGCTTGGCAAGTGATACGGTTCGTAGTGGATATTACCGTTTTAAGACAAATGCACGATTTCTACAAGTATTTATTGAATATTCCCGATGTAAGCGAACCTCTGCTTTTTTTTCCTTTGGAAACGAAATTAACGATGTATGTATCTATTCGGGGAAATATAACTTGTAGGAAGATATGCAGACGATATCCTGGCAAGAAGTATTAGAACGTATTATTTCTATTCGCGAAGCCAATCCAACCGCAGGAACGAATGTCTTACGAATAAACGAACATGATGTGGCCAACCGAATCATGCGACATGAGAACTATTTAATTGCATTATTCAACAAAGACATTCTGGATATCACTATACCGCTACCATATTTACGAAACAAGCATATATTCACCAGAGATCTCGAGTGGAATCTATCATTCTGCGTTCTTTCTTACGTATTTGATCGACGTGGTCAAGTACGGAAACGATTCCTGAAAGAAAAAAATCGATCACTTCTAGTGGCAGGGTAAAAGCAAAAAGAACGAAGCAAAACAAAACCTTTAAATGAAGGAATGGACTAAAGCACGTTTCTTTTGATTAAACAGGATCCGTCGTCGGTTTATCTTTATGGGAACGTTAAATTTGATCCTTGCACCATTTATACTTGGCTATTTAATTGTGTTTTTCTTCTTCCGCTATTTCGAGGCAAGTGAAAGGGATGGAATCTTAGTCCCATTTCCTTATATTTTAATTTCAGGAATATCACAAAAATCCAAGTGAAATAGGGTCGAGAGCTTATTCTACCTTTGCAAAATGGAAGTTCCGCGAATTCAATGAGCTCCCGCATGATTTCCAGACCCGAATCAGTCTCAGTTATGCCCCTGCCAACAAGTATATTGATCAGTTTCCGAAAGAGAAAACGGCTTTGTTGGCTAGGTAAGATAAACAAGTGGAAAAGTAGTAGTCAAGCAAAATTGTTTCCATCTGACACGTGGGGGTAAAAAACCTCCCATTTAGGTTTGTGGCGTTTGTCACAGGATCGTTTGCTGGTGTCTTGGCTCTGTTATCCTTATATGATTCGGAAGCTCTTGTCAACCTTCAAATTACACCTAATGGTAGCGTGCTTTTCTATCTAGGATTGTTTGGTACTGCCTTTGCCGTCAGTCGCGGAATGATCCCGGATGAACATTTGGTGTTTGAACCTGAGGCATTGTTAAAAGAGGTGGTGGAGCACACGCATTATCTACCGTATGAATGGCGTGGTAAGCTGCATACGGACGAGGTTTGTCTGATATTAGCCTGGAGACTACCACATTTTCACTCACTCCAAATTTTTATTATTTGTTATTCTCTTCACAAAACGAAAAAAAAACAGGTGCGAGCTCAGTTTTGCCAGCTGTTTGATTACAAAATTTCGCTGTTTATGCAAGAGTTGCTTAGTGTGATTTTCACTCCGCTCGTTTTATGGTTTTCTTTGCCAAAATCAGCTGAGCAGATCGTGGACTTTTTCCGAGAGTTTACGGTGCATGTCGATGGGTTAGGATATGTTTGTAGCTTTGCTCAGTTTGATTTCGTGCGACACGGTAATATCAAGTATGGGGCACCAGGCGAGGTGGACGATGAGTATTATCTGAGTAAAGAAGGCAAGATGGAAAAGAGCTTCCTAAATTTCAAGGTAAGCACCCGAAAGGGATCGAAAGATAGAAAACGCTGATTAGATCTGTGTTTTCTTTTAGGCCAATAATCCAAACTGGCAACCCGACGATGTTGCAGGGTCCGTGTACTTGAATCGATTGGAGCAGTTTCAACATCGACGAAAGAAACGATCCGCGGTAGAAGAAGAGGAAGAAGATTCGAGATCCATAGAAGAAGAAGGATCTGAGAGGGAAGATCGTACACCTGCGTTTCAACGAAGTCATTTCACGCCTCGACCGATGACAGCACCTACAATTGAGCGTTCTCAACCTGGATCTCCGATGCAATTAAACCAATATGGTGTACCTGGAATGCGCGGGTCGTATGAGCTTGATGACTCATTTGAGCGGCCGTCATTTCGGCCGACTGTAGAGGAAGCAGAGAATCATGAAGATGATGAGGAAGAGCGGGGAGGAAGACCGAGAATGATTGGACTGTTAAACCAGTTCTATGATTTGAATAACAACCCACCTATGTAGAATGCGTTTTCAAATGAACCCAAACATACAAAGAGCATTTTATTGAATCTGATCATCTTTAGCCAGAATTTGATAAAGACGGCCACTAAACCTTATATGGAAACGTATCGTCTCCCGTTGACTGACCTAGCTCCAAATGGATTTCCCGGAAATTGCCAAATTTTTAAAGAGTGGGGGAAAGGCAGACAATCTGATAGGTGTTCCCTTCTGCCGGAGAACGCTATACACACCTCCCTCCGCCCTCTCTCTCTCTCTCCTCTTCCCTTTCTGATGTCCAAATGCAGAAAGTTTTTTCTCTACTCTTTTGTTTTTCCTATACAGAAAAATTCTACCTTTCACTAACCTTAAATAACTATAACCCAATGCAAGTTTTTTGCACTTATTCTTTTTCTTCATGATTTTTCTGCATTGGGATGTAGTCTATGGTGTTTCTCCCCTTTTGCATTCGGAGAAAATCGGTCATGGTATTAAGGTTCACATGAACTTTAAAAAAGTTCACCATGCGACGATAAGATTTTTCTTTGAGCGGTGTGTGGGTCATCTTAACACTTTGATCTCATTGGCTCCTAATATGAAAGTCACTTGGGACGGCGTGGGAAAATTAGTGCCTAAAATTTTGACAGCCGACGTCCTCCGTTCCCCATTCGTTCAAGATCGTTCCGCAGTTGGGAAGAAAAGGGAAAAAATATAAATAGCCAGTAACCTGGAGATAATGCTCATCTTCTTGTTTTCTTCATCCTACCATGGCCAGTGCTCTTAGTACCCCCACCCTCGCTCACTTCAAGTTGCCCACCATTGAGAATGAGCCTATGGTAAATAATAAAACAAAAAGTCAACGATTACCTTTGGTTCATCCGCTTATCTTAAACCTTGGCTATTTTGTTTTAGAAATCGTATGCTCCTGGCTCGGTCGAAAGACAGAAGCTTCAGGCCGCCCTCGATGAAATGCGTGCTCAGGGTGCTGTCGAAGTGCCCGTTGTCATTAACGGTGAAAAGGTAAGAAAAGAAGAAAGATGAAAGGGATGAAGGAGAGGGACTTATCGGGTGATGCATTCGTGCCCTCTTTTATTTTTTGTCTTGCAGATCTTCACTGGTAAGATTGCCCAACAGCTGAACCCTTCGGAACACAAGACTGTTGTGTGCAACTATCACGAAGCCGATGCTGCCTTGACCCAAAAGGCTATTGAGGGTGCTTTGGCTGCCAGAGACAAGTGGGAAGCTTTGCCTTTCAACGACCGTGTCGCCGTCTTCTTGAAGGCTGCCGACTTGTTGTCTAGCAAGTACAGGTAACTAGAGGAGAAGAGAAAAATAAAAAGGAAAATGGAAAAGAACAAGATATATTAACAGTGCGCTTCTTTTTTTTTCTCTTTGTGGTTTTTAGATACAAGATCATGGCCGCTACCATGCTTGGTCAGGGTAAGAACATCTGGCAGGCGGAGATCGATGCCGCAGCGGAGCTCTGTGACTTCTGGCGTTTCAACTGCAAGTACGCTGAGGAGATTTACCAACAGCAGCCCCCCAAGAACGCTCCCGGCAACTGGAACAGAACCGAGTTCCGTGGTCTGGAAGGCTTTGTCTTGGCTGTTTCGCCCTTCAACTTCACCGCCATCGGAGGTAACCTTCCCAGTGCCCCTGCCTTGATGGGTAACGTTGCCCTGTGGAAGCCCTCGCCCTCGGCTGTGTACTCCAACTACTTGGTCTACGAGCTCCTTGTGGAGGCTGGTCTTCCCGCTGGTGTGATCCAGTTCATTCCTGGCCCTGCTGAGGAAGTTTGTGGTGCTGCCATCAAGCACCGTGAGTTCGCCTCGCTCCACTTCACCGGTTCTACCCATGTCTTCCGTAAGTTGTGGAAGGAAATCGGTAACAACATCGAGAACTACAAGAGCTATCCCCGTATTGTCGGTGAGACCGGTGGTAAGAACTACCACCTTCTTCACCCTAGCCTTGACAGCGCTGGTGTCCGTCATGCTGCTCTTCAGACTATCCGTGGTGCCTTTGAATACCAGGGTCAAAAGTGCTCTGCCTGTAGCCGTGTCTATGTCCCCAAGAGCCAAATTGAGGAATTCAAGTCCGTCCTTGTCGCTGAACACGCCAAGATCAAGCAGGGTCCCGTGCAAGACTTTGACAACTTTATGGGTCCTGTGATCAACAAGTTCGCCTTCGATAAGATCAAGGGTTTCATTGAGCATGCTGCTGCTGATAAAGACTGTGAGATCATTGCTGGTGGCAAGTGCGACGACTCCGTTGGTTACTATGTCAGCCCCACCATCATCGTTACCAAGGACAAGTTCACCAAGACCATGGTTGACGAAATCTTCGGTCCTGTCGTGACCATCTATGTGTACGAGGATGCTGAATTCGAGGCCACCTGCAAGTTGATCGGTGACACCACCCAGTACGGTCTTACTGGTGCTCTCTTTGCCAAGGACCGTGACTCCATTGTCCATGGTGCCAACCTCCTTCGCCATACCGCTGGTAACTTCTACATCAACGACAAGTGTACCGGTGCAGTTGTCGGTCAACAGCCCTTCGGTGGTGGACGTGCCTCTGGTACCAACGACAAGGCCGGCAGCTGGCCCTTGCTGGTCCGCTTCGTGTCCTCGCGCAGTATCAAGGAGAACTTCATCCCCATTGATGAGTTCACCTACCCCTCCAACTTGATGTAAATGCTCCCTCATCTTTCTTAATCCTTTCACCCATTCTGCAACGAAATTTACTCTTGAGAAACAACAAACCACCCAGAATCATTTATTAGGAATCTATAGGGTGGGGAAGAGTTTGTATATGAAAAACTGTAATATAGTACCCTTTACATATTTCATGATTCCTCCCAACATTTAAAAAATTTACAAAATAAAAACCTCTACATGTTTTTTTTGGGTTCTCCAATCCCTATCTGTCAATCCATAATGTTTCTATAACGTTGCATTCCTTGTGATCTTTGCTCATTTGATAGCACAATACACGAAACGGTTGCACAATAAAGAAGGTCAAACAAGGAATAAGAAAGATGGACATTGTCCAATGAAAACAATTGGTGTCACTAACATTGAAAGGAATTAAAAACGAATCTATCTTATGGTTTATTTATCTGGTGTTTCTCTCAAAATATGTTGATTGGGTGCCAAGCAGGCCTCTTCCACACCGGGGACAATGGCGACTTGGATACCATGTTGCTCCAGTAATTGGATCCCAGCACATTGGACGAGATTGGGAGGTTCTCGAACACCAAGAACCACCCTGCGGATATTGGCCTCGATAATACGATCGGTGCAGGGTCTATTCCCGGACAATCGTATGGAACAGGGTTCCATCGTGGTATACATGGTGGCATCCTTGGCATCTTCCATGTGCATCAATTTGGCCAAGGCACATTCCTCAGCATGAGTGTTCCCGGGCAATTCGCGTGAATAGCCTGTGGCCAAAGCCGTGTTATTTTTAACTAGGACAGCACCAACACAATAGGCCTTCTCGACTGGTATGGACTGTTTTGCCTGGTCAATGGCTATCTGCATAAAGTGGAGGTCGGCCGGGTCATGCGTGTATGGTGTACCGTGTGGATCCATCAAAAAGAATACGAGATAAAAAGAAAAAGAGAAGCAGTCCTAGCCCGAACAGCACTTTGACCGATGGTATGAGCACATCCGTAGAAAAGAAAGACAAAGTTAACGTCCGATATCAAATGGCTCAAAAAGCTCTTAGACTAAAGAGGGCATTAAACACTTGATTCCTTCGGAATCTATGAACACTATGGGCCGTCCGCGAAGATGGGTTTACCATTTGCGTTTCTGCTCGTTTAATTTCATTGGTTGGAAAAGGACACCTATCCGTTGTCCCGACAAAAGGTCTTTGCGGTTGTGAACTGAGTCCACATTCAACTCCACAGAAACCCCAAATTGGAGGTCAATCACGTATTGAGGTGTCCATCACCGTGCCCTTTTTGCGTTTATTCACCTTCTTTTCCCTTTCCCTTTCCTTTCCTTAACAAAACCTTCCTTTTATCCTATCCAACTTGTCTTTCTCTCTCCAATTGTTATGTCTATTTGTCTTCTCACTCTTCTCCTCTCCTTTCATTCATTCTAAAGACTCACAAAAGAAAGAATCATGTTCCTTGATACATCCGTTGAACAAACCTACGCCCAAAGGTAGACGCCAAATATGGTATTCTCTCATTATTAACTAGATCAATATCACTTATGCTCTCACCGTACGCCATTCTCTTTCATGATTCAAAAGGATCCGATCACGATCATCATCATTCGCTAGTATGCAGGTAATGAACAAGAAAATGAAATAAGGGCAAAAAGGAAAAAAAGAAAATCATCTGTCTGAGTATCAAACTAATTAAAGAAAACACGTTCATTGAACGTCAATCCCCGTGCGACAGGTAGTGAGAAAAATCCAACTATTGAAGCTTCCCTTGATGTTAACAAACCACTTAGCAAGACACTGGTCTACGTATTACAACCCAGACTCATGAAGGTAAGAGAGAAAGAAAAGAAACTAAGAAAAAAAAGAAGAGAGAAAGAGAAAAAAAAAATAAGGACAAGGTTCTTCATTGCTCTCCTCGTTGTTGTTCTCAATTCGAACTGACCATGGAGATACAGACAAAGATCACCATGTCAACATGTATCTGGCCCCTCAGCAACAGGACCTACATACCCGGTTATCCTATTCAGCCCCTTCCTCGCCTATTGCCCTCAACTTTTTTGATAGTCCAGCACACGATATCCAGGAACCTGAAATCCGTACCATGTGTCCTCCAACACCTGTCAAATCAAGTATGCAAATCGCTGAATTACCCTCCATCATGCAACAAGCTTCGGTGGCATCGAAAAGCACCTTGGTTTCCAAGGCATCTCCGTCCCGTCATCCGCAACCATTACCACCACTGATGATCCCTCCTACACCCGTACCCTCTGTGTCTGCTCCCATTAATCGCACAGTGAATCCTGCCCGCCGTACATCCTCGATTCCATCGTACCATCAACACCAACAACAAGCACAACCACAACAACCACAGACAGCGACACCGGTCTCATTGACCCCAGGCTCGCTCCATAATGTCTCTTCACCCTTTAGTACACCTTCTCCACGCACACCCATGGGTCTTTCGTTACCTACTCCTTCCACCGCTTCTGTTTCCTCCTCGTCGTCAACCCCGAAGAGAAACAAAGACACACCCGGGTCAGAAATTGAAGCCTTGGTTCATCAAGGAATTCGCTTCCATGAAGCAGGTCAATTGGAAAAGGCGACCGAGATTTTTCGTCAGGCAGCTATGAAAGACAATCCCATTGCTATGTTTCTCTACGGTGTCTCCTTGCGCCATGGCTGGGTAAGTTCTCCATCTTTAATTTATAAAAGGCAACAAAAGAGGATGGATAGCCTTTTTCTTTTCTCTCCAACCCTGTCTTCACCTTTTTTTTTGGTGTTTCGCGCATATTGTCGTCTATGTTATTCTTTTTTTCTCATATGGTTTATCATAGGGTTGCAAACGGAACGAACACCTCGCTTTCCAGTATTTGCAAAAAGCAGCTGAGCATGCTGTTTTAGACCTGAACAGCCTTTCAAGCACTGTCAATACCTCGGTTTCCAAGGGCGAATTGATTATGGCCATTTACGAACTGGGTGTATCCTTTCGCCACGGTTGGGGAGTAAGTCTTCTGAGCATGAGGGAACCGTTAAACTAAACCTGTTTTTCTTTCTAGTGCAAAAAAAATAAGAGTACGGCTGTTTACTTTTTCAAGATTGCAGCTGATCTAGGCGATCCGGATGCTCAGAATGATCTTGGCCACTGTTATTACCATGGTCATGGTACCAAAAAGGATTTGTACATGGCAGCCAAATACTATCGTATGGCGGACAAACAAGGTCATGGTATTATGGGCAACAGTTGGATTTATAAGAGTAAATACGACAAACCGAAATAACCCTTGACATAACGAGCTGGCTTTTGTCTCTTTTTCTTTGCTTTTTTCCTTTTACAAACACTCCAGTGGAGACCTATATAAAATCTATCCAGTTTTTCCTTTCTTTCTTGCTCTTTTTGTGTCAGCCTTTTTTGTGGATAACGTAAAAAAAAATCAAAATAGCTTCAAATGTGTACCTACAGCAATAGTGATCTTGTCATAAGTAGAAATGTTTGATTATTTGAAAAGGAAAAAGGGATGGCTCCCTATAAATCAGCATTGGCATCAAGCCGATATGTACATATATATAAAATAGATATATGTAGATAGAAAAGTGTTACAGGAACTTTACGTTTCTTTTTTAAATAAAAAGGTCCATTATAGAACAAGGAAAAAGACCAATTCCCTTCTATTTTTTGTTCTGCTTCCTACAGCTTTGCCTTGCCAAAAAGGTAAGCTATCTTGAATCATAAAGCCTGTGACCTGAACTGTCATGGTTCGAGCGAGACATCTGACTTTGAATCCAATCGCCCATATTCACAATGCTCACATCTCGTTGCGGGGGAGAAAAGAACTCTTTTTTTTCCTTTTCCAAACCAAAACCCCGTCATGGTCACTGCGAAGCTGTTGACGAAACTGCAAGCAGATCAGAACGTGGTTACCCAAATGGCAGAACTGCATTCAAGGCAGGGATCCAATGTATCAACCCACCATATCCTATCCAAGAAATCCGCAGTGGACAAAGTAAATCATCGTTGGCCGAATAATAACCTTTCGATGGACGAACATATCCCATCGAAGGAAGAGGTAAAGAAAAAAAAACCTCTCGTATTTTCCCTTTTGTTTTTCTTGCCGAAAGAAAAATCAAACGAAGCTAACGAATTCGATTCTTTGTTTGCCTTAGCTTTCAAAACGGGATGAAAAAGGTGCTCGATTGTTCCCATTCGAACGTTCGGAACGATGGAACTCATGTTTTCTTTTTCTTTTACCTGGAAACCAGATCTTCTTGAACGACATGCACGCGACCCACCGTCTCTTGTTCTTCATTTATACTCGACCTACTTTAAATTCGAACACGAGGTGAGATAAACGCGCCGTTCATCGAGGATTACCAATGGAAAGCATGTTTTACTGATACGATATGTTACATAGGATGGCTTCTTTTCATATAAAAGTCAATTTAAAGTAAGGAAAACGTGGCTACCATGGAGAGAACGTGTTTCGTTTCTTACTTTTTTTCCCGCACGGATCCCATTAGGAATTTTTAACATCGATTAAAGAAAAAAAGTTACCACCTGATCTGATGGATGTATTCAACGAAGCCTCTTGTCGATATTACGAAGGTAAAAAAAATCAGAAGCAAAAAAAAAATGGTGGTTTTCTTTTTGTATGCCAATTATCGGTATGGTTTTCACCAGGATGTCTTATCGTGGAGATTCATGATCATCGCAAATCAAAATCACAACATCATGCTAGCACACAGGACACACCACAGGCAGATCCAGAAGTGGAAATTAAACGAGTGGTGATGCAACCAACGGCAGAAAGTATATGGACAGATATTCAATTATTAAGTGAGGATTGGGGATCGAATTGGACGGAACAGGCAGCATTGGAGGTGGAGGCTCAAATCATAGTAAGTTTTATTTCGATTCTGTATGTTTGTGTCCATCACAAAAAAAAACACTAATTTTTTTTCTTTTTGTGATGTGTTATAGCTGGCGACGGAGGAGCCTTTATGCCTGGATCCTTCATTTCATGTATCACGGTTAAGTAATGCCATTGAATATACCACGGGCATGCGACGACCAAGAAAAAAGCAGAAATGGAATTCGCTTGAACGCGAGCAGAAATTAGCAAAGAAGGCGGAAAACAACAAATTGATGACGCTTATGGATAAGGTGGATTATCAAATCAATAGAATGAAGACACGATTGACTCTAGGAATTTTTCTTAATAGCGAGCAAAGCGTTCGTTTCCTTTTGAACCAAGGTAGTATTCTAGATGGGTTGGCATAGAGATTGTTCTGACCTGGGCTCTTTCTTGATCTTCTGTGATCTGCTTCGTTAGTTTTGGCAAGATATCATTTGTGCAAGACTGGAGGACAAAAAAGCAAAAGTCTGTTTCCGAGCCACTTCCATCCATTGAGACGACAAAAGGAAAGGGTAAATTTTGAAAAGAGATGCATCTTGGGAATCCAGATTTGTATTCTGATACCTTTTATGCAGGACGAAAAGGAACGACGGAACCGCCGGTATTACCAGATGGAAAGAAGTGTGTGCGAACGATACGGTTTGAACGAATCCAAAATTCCAGTACGTTGTTGCTCCCCATTTTTCCTTAACATTGACCTCTTTTTTATCCATTAGAAAAAGTATATACCGTTGTCAATTTGTACACGAACGGAACTGAATATGAAGGGATATTTCGGTGGGGTACCGCATTTGATACCAGCCTAAACGGTGGCAATATCGAGTAAGTTCACGAATCTTTTTGGTATGTTCCTCAATGTCCTTGTTGATGTTTTGTTTTCTTTTTGCGATGCCAGGTTTAAGATTGGACCCGAATATTTGATGGAAACTTATGTTGTGCATCTGAAAACGACTTATGGCCGTTTCAACAACTTGATCTGTGATAATAATCCAGCCACACCCGTTTCACGATCACCTTCTGTTGCCTCCCGTATGACAGCACAGCAGCATCCACAAATGAATTTCCAGCTTCTTCAAGCGGCCAATCTACAGCAACAATTGCAAGCGCAACAGCAACTGCAGGCCCAACAACAAGGACGAGCCATGCAGGCCGGTCAGGCACAAGTTCAGGCAGCACAGCAGCGGTCGATGATGGCGCAAGCACAAACACAAGCACAATCGCAGGCACAGGCACAGGCTCAAGCCCAAGCTCAGGCTCAAGCTCAAGCTCAGGCTCAGGCTCAAGCCCAGGTCCAAGCTCAAGCTCAAGCCCAGGCCCAAGCCCAGGCTCAAGCCCAAGCTCAAGCTCACGCAGCAGCGCAAGGCCAAGGCCAAGCCCAACCTCATGCAGCGCAACCATCTCAGGCTCAAATCCACTCCCAAGCGCATATTCAGCAATTGCAGTCGCAAACGGCACAGAGTCCATCCAGAGCATCGACACCAACACAAGCACCCTTGGGTACTCCCACACAGCCTTCCGCACAGACGCCAACACAGGCCGCTGCTTCTTTACCACGTCAACAGATAGGATTATCCGCCAATCCAGCTATGAAAGCGCAATCGATACCTACAGCCACACCTACCCCATCCCAATCACAGATATCGGCTCAGGCCATGGGATTACAGATGAATGCGATGCAGTCCTTGGCATTGCCACAGCGTGCCAGTAATCAAATGGCTCATATTCCAACAACTAATGCACAAGGTGTTAGTGCAGTAACGGCTAATATGGCGGGAATGAACAATGCCGGCATGATTTCTACCCAGGGCGGCAATGTACTGGGCCAAAACCCTGCTCTTTCTAGTATTCAGCAGAATGCGCTTCTTAATGCTGCAGGACAACATACCATGTCTCCTCAGGCCTCCTTACAACAGATACAACAGCTTGTTGCATCCAACGTCATCACCCCGGCTGCCGCTCAGCAGTTGCTAAGTCAATTGCCCGTTGTTGGAAACGCAGCGCTGTTGCAGCAACGACAACAACAGCTAGCATTTGCTGCTCTTCAGCAACAGCAACAAGCACAGCAGCAGCAGCAGCAACAACAAGCACAACAACAGCAACAGCAACAAGCGCAACAGCAGCAACAACAAGCACAACAACAACAACAGCAGCAAGCACAACAGCAGCAGCAGCAACAACAACAACAACAAGTGCAACAGCAGCAACAGCAAACACAACAAGCACAGCAAGCCCAGCAATCACAGCAACAGCAGCAACAAATGTTGAATAACCAACAATCACCTGTCCAACAAAGGGTATGTTGAACGCCTGTTTACTATTCGTTCTAACCCCTTCTTGTGAATTATAGATGGGTGCCGCAGCTATGCAGCAGCTTCATGGTGCAAGACAGGGTGTTGCTGGGCAACCAGGTATGCAAATGGTATGAGATTTGCATGTGATAGTTGATAACGATGATCCCAGGAAATACTACAGCTGCGCAGATTCTCGCTCAGATGAGCCCACAGCATCAGCAACAGATGATGATGATCATGACAAAGCGGCAACAGTTATTAGCCGCATTGCAAGCGCGACAGATAAGCCAAGAGCAATTGCAACAGCACTTCCAACAACTTCAGCAAGCACAACAGATTATTTTACAACAGCATCAACAATCATTACAACAGCAACAACAACAGCAGCAGCAGCAACAACAACAACAGATACCACAGCATCAAGTACAAGCACAAGCAAGGCAAGCACAGGTGGCTCAAGCACAAGCACAAGCGCGACAAGCACAAGTAGCTCAAGCACAAGCAGCTCAGGCACAGGCCCTAGCCCAAGCAGCCCAAGCACAAGCTCAGGCACAGGCTCAGGCACAAGCGCAAGGCCAAGCGCAGAATCGCACACCCCAGATACAAACACAACAATTGCAGAATCAACAAGGCATGGCTGCAGCTGCAGCAGCCGCAGCAGCAGCGGGCTTAAATCCCGGGCAATTAAACAGCCATATGCTGCAACAGTTGATACTTCAGCGTAACCTTAACGCAATGCGTGGTCGAGGGCAGGCTCCCTTAAACGCCCAGCAACTTGCGGCGTTGCAAGCGTTGCGACAGAACGCCGGGATGTTACGACAACCTGGAGGCTTGCAGGACATGACTCGAGCTAATATGATGTTAGGAATGAATCAAGACCGTGCAGCTGCAGGTGTAGGAGCTAGCATGCTGGCACAGCAACAAGCACAACAAAACCTATCGCAATTTCAAATGAATCTCCCATTTCAACAACAACAAGCAGCCGCTGCCGTCGCAGCTGCCCAACAACAGCAACGTGCCAATAATAATCAACGAAGGACCAGCCAGAATTAGGCTATAAACCATATCGAATCACCCTCGCCAGTTTCTTTTTTTTTTTCGTAAACTTAATCTGCCTTTTTGTTCATTCTGTTTCTTTACGTTTTTCTTTTCTTTTTGTAAATTTGACAACTATGAAGAGTTGCTACGACTTCTTCTAAAGGCTTAAAAAGTTTGGAAACCCATAGTGAGAATTTATTTCTTGTTGTACGTACTGTATTTAGTTTTGGTCAACACTTTCCCCTCTTCCCTCAAATACAAGCATTCTTGCAAAGAAAGGAAAGAAGATAGTTTACTACTCAATGTGTAAAATAAGTGATTGCGGTAGACCGTGTTTCTTTCCTGAAAAGTGAATAAACAAGGGGTTTGCTCAATGTGAAGAATGTTTTCCAGACGAACTCCAGATGTCTTTGGAGTCTATCGTATCCATAGCAAAATTAATAGCAACTTCAGGGAGTAAAGGACAACCACTAAATTATCCTGCATATTTTTGTATTTCCTACTACCTGCCCGTTCACCTGTTGACGGAGATTATCCATTTGGGAACATAACAAGCATGACCTCAAATGGCTAGTTTTCGTCTGAAGAATACTATCTCGTATGAAGGATTGCCTTGGATGGATTCTCGGGGAAAAAGAAGAACATGGGAATCCTTTCTTCATCCTGTGACGCGAAAACGTGGTCTTGCATCAGTTAACCGGATCAATGGATATATTATCTACTGATAAATCAACAAATACTAGGATGTCTATCATGACTAGAGTAACGAGAAACGCTTGTCAAACGATCATAGACAACTGTCCTCCAGACGGCTTCCCAATCGTCTACTCTTGCACTGACTCTGCACTGTGTGAGCTTTGTCTTGCAACCGAATTTTTCGGTCGAACGCAGGCACCGTGTTGTTCAAAGCTACATCTCTCGTTGCTTGATTCTGCAGCCATACTATTCCAGATAGTTTGCCTATCTTTCGAGCTTACTACGAAGGCTCTGTACAAAGAAAAAGCTATGAACTAAGAGTTGTAGATAGGTATTGCATTGATGTCATGCTTTGTTTTGTGTTTTTGGTAATCAGGCTTTCTGTCTTTCTTTTTTCTGTATGTATTTGTAAACCAGTACTTGTATTGCACATGTTCCAACAAAGCTGCTCTAGAGGGAATCCATCCTATTAATAGTAGCGCTCATTGTGGAATGTTGTTTGAAAAGATATGTGATAGATGACCAACAAAAAGACACAAACAAATGAACTTGCTCCCTGACGCTTTTTTTTCCCTCTTGCCCTATATGTTCGTTTGAGCGTATTGATGATCTATTGTCTAAATAATCCTATCTGTCTCTATTTTTGGTTCACTCAGGATGCAGAAACGGAATACGGGTTCATCTTTTACTCTTGCTCTCTATGCCTTCACCATTCCGAAACTTTGCTTGCAAGAGGGCATACAGAGGGGTACCTGGGCAGGAAGGAAGGAAGGAAGGGAGAGGGTTGGGGGGGAAGAGGGAAGGAAAGCGAGGGAAAAAGAATGTCTAACAGACAATGGACTCACCTAAAATGATAAATGGAGAACTTTAATGTTTTTGACGTATATATATATGATATATACGTTATGTCTCTTTTGTATATAAAGGCTTTGAATGTTGGTATGTACCTTATCCTTGATGAAAGAAACCAATTACTCTTATCTTCCCATGAAAATCACCATGGTGATCCTTTTTTGGCTGGCCCTGATCAGCGCTGATCGGATTATCATTGACGAACCACCTGCACAGGGTATATTTCATGTGGATGCGCCTATGGATATTCGATACCGTGGTAAGTAAAGCAGAACCTACAAAATCACTGAAAAGCACGACGAAGAGCAACTCATGCGGTATATCAGTACATTATGAGGGCATGGCCAAGTTATCATCCACATCGGCTGTGCTCATTAGCGAAACAAATCATTCTGTCGTTATGTATTTTCCAGACGCCGATTGGTCTGATGAAGATGAAATAAGAGGGGCTCATGCCTTGTGGGATATTCCATCCGATTTAATCAATGGCACGTATATATTGCGTGTAGCTGGACCGTGCGTGATTTTTTTTTGTTTTTCTCGTCTTGTCTGCTCGTTTATAAGACTAACGCATAATATGCATTTTTTTCTCTCTATTTTTCTTAATTTAGTGCAAGTTATCCTTGTTCCAAATCACATAATGGGCAAGGTAAGTAGAAGAAAATGTACACCACTGGGAAACCAGAAGAAAAACAGAAAGAACGCCCAATAAAAAAAAATAACTGATCATTTTTTTTGTATGTGTCATATCTTTTTTTTTTCTACCATTCTTTTTAAACTTGTTTTTCCGACGATATTGCAGCGCCCTACGACCGCTGTCATATGACAATCCAATCCAATGTTACTTTTGTCATACAGAATCCTGCCTTCACTGTACAGATAGATCAATAAAAAACAAAGAAGAAAAATCACGACGGTTTTGTTTTTTTTTCTCCTGTATTATGGCCAACAGATTAAATTACTGTTTTAGGACGACAAAAACGTAGAGAAAGGGGGAGAATTGGGTGGGCGAGGAATGTGAGAATAACAAAATTAAGGGTACTTTTGTCCGTCCGTCTTGTCTGTCTCTCTCTTTTCTATCTGGCTTTCTTGCTTATTTCCCCAAGAGAAACCCAGCCAATTTATGGATTTATAGTAGATCCAATTGTGCTTGACACACCACCTTTTTTTTTATATATATATTTTGTACCCTCTCTCCTTATCCTTCTTTCCCATTCGGTTTTCCCTTTTTCTCTCTTTCTCTTCCTTTGTTTCTTCTTTTGTTATTCTTCTAGTCTTCATTCCTTTTTGTCACTTCCATGAGCGATCCTGCGACGTCTCCGACTTTAAAACAGCAACAACGTTACAGTACTGACTATGTAAGTTCTCGTCGTCTCGGTGACAAAAAAAAAAAAAATAGACCACCATGTCTCTGCCATGGCAGTAGAACGCTCATTGACAAACCGGTTTTAGCGAAACATAAAATGTTAAAAAAGAAAAAACAGCACTCCTCATTTGTTATGCGATCTCTATAGATGGCCGACGTTGAACGCACCATCACCCGGTTGCTCATGTCGACAAAAAAGCTGTTGGAAGGTCTAACAGCGTGGTCCGTAGGCAAGGTGACGGATATACAAGTGGAGGAAATCTATCATACTTTGGCAGCCGACTTCATTCTTGTCACAAGGGCTTTTGAAACGGCCCAGATGCCCATGATGTAAATTTTGCTAAGATAGCTTAAACATTCTGGATTTCCCCCATTTTTCTCTGACTTCTTTCCTCTCTGTTCCAATCCAGTGATGTGGCACGGATTCCCGAAGATCTGCATGCATGTCTCCGCGTCCTCTTAGTCCAGGAACCTTCCACGTGGGTCTTGGAACAACACATATCCTCCATCCGCGATGTCATCTTAAGACTACTGCAAGCATTGAAACGAAAACAAGCTCGACTACGCGATCGTGCTGAATTTGATCTTACGCCACGGTCACCCGATCGGTTGTCGTCAAGCAGTATAGGCAGCCACGGCAGCAGCAGCAGCTCGACGAATCAATCCCGACATATGTCCACCCCCTCCTTACGCACAGCAAAACGGCATACAACACGGCAAGAAAATCGAACGTTGTCAAGATCCTTATCGGCCGTTCCAGGTTCAGACGCACCATTACCTACGCCTACCAATTCGTCCGATATCGCTCCTCCACGGCGTCATGGTAGTTTATCATCCTTACGTTCATCATCACCTGCACCGGCAACAGCACCCTATCCACAGGCCTCATCAAGTACAACCAATGCAACCAATAACAGCGATTTTGACATGAACGATCCAAAAACGGTGGATGCGTTGAGTGCTCTTCGTAAGCAGGAGAACTTATCCAGGAGATCATCTGTACGCAGACAATCCGCACTTTACCGGCAGGGATTACCTATTTCCACGCCGGTCCGTCGGGCTGAGTACATACCTCCTGTCCCTCCCTTACCAACTACGGCTGAAGATGGTCAAACTTCTAATCCATCACCAACAAAAGTAGAACAAGAGCCAGGTAAAAATACAATCATACTAGAGATTTCCTCCTACTTGACAACAAAGGTCCGGATATTGACGTTTGTGCATTGTTTTCTTTTCTTTTTTTTTGTTTCTCTCTGTATAGCTGGTCTGGTTTTGTTTCTACAATTGGGAGAACATGTAAAGAGAGTATATTATGAGGGAGAACTTACGATGGCCGGGATACGTATGCTGTTTATTGAGAAATTTAACGACACCACACCCCATGACGATGTTCCGATGATTACTATTCAGGATCCAACGACGCGGATCCACTATGAGTTGGAAGATCTAGCGGACATTAAACCGAATTCGCTGTTGTCACTTCCAAGAGAAGGTAGCCATGGCAAGAGAGATAAAGAAAAAGAAAGGAATTTGTTTTACTTAAAATTTAGTAGAGAAATCAGAAACGAAAATGATGGAGAATGTGCAAGAAAGGATAACGACAAAGATGGATGGGATAAGGGAAGAGATGATGACGCAAATGCGATCATTGTTTGAAGAGAGTATGCGACGTATGACCGAGCAATGGCAGGAGCAAAAGCAACAGCTACAACAACAAACGAAAGAGCAGTCGATGACTGCAAAAGCATCTGATCTTACCACGGCTGCATTGTCCGATAGCATGGCTCGCCAGATTAAGGAAAAACAACAGGAAATCAATCAACTCCGCCTTGACCTGGGCGTTCTTAGACAAGTCTGCGCGGAGTTTCAGAAGGACACAGGCCATCTCCTTTCCGAGCTTAAGCAGAAATCCATGACGCTTAAGGAAAGGCCGCTTGTGAAATCGTCTGCTCGTGAATATGTGGATAAAAGCAAAGAAAAGTCGGAAAAGGCAGCGATTGCTATTACGACTCGATTGGAAGAGTTACAAGATACGATTGACGAACTCAAGTTGGATGTCACACAGCGGCGATGTCGACCTTCAGCAGCCCAGTTAGAGCACTGTGACAAAGAAGTAAAAACATTGGAGAAGGAGATTGCGGATCTATCTGAGGAGATCAAATCGTTTAAGCCGATATGGAAAAAGACATGGGAGAGTGAGCTACAGAACATTGTGAAGGAGCAACAGTTTTTGAAAGAGCAAGAGGGATTGTTATTGGATTTGGAAGAAGATCATGCTGCCTTATTAGAAGTTTTACAACAACTTCAGAAGGTTTCGGAGATTCAGGCGCGTAAGAAGTCGTTGACACGCCAATTCCGTGTGACGCCGGCACAGGAAGGATTTGAAGGGATGTCGAGTGTGCTTAAGCAGGTGACGACGATCGAAGTAGATCATCACCGGCGTGTCAAGGCATTGGCCCAGGCGGAGAAGATGCGTGCTCGTGAATTAGCCAGCCGAATTGATGAGTTTGAGAAAGAATTAGTTACATTTGTCGACGCCAAGAAGCTCAAGAAGATAGGTGGTACAGATGAAATAGAACGGCAGCGGCAACAGAAAAACCAGGCCATGTTGAAGCAACTTTATGAAGATCCGAGCGCGGAAGCCGGCGGAGACGGAAATGAAAAAGGGGGAAGTTCCGGCGAATAGAGAAAGCCACACACACAGAGAGAGAGAGAGAGAGAGAGAGAGAGAAAAATTTAAATGGTGCAGCTAACAGAGAGAAGAAAAAAAACATTACAAAAAAAAATAGGTTCATTCACGGGGCAAAAAAAAAGAAGCTTAAGGTTTCCTCTTTTTCTCTCTCTCACTCTCTCTCTGTCTAATTTTTTTTTCTTATCTGTCTGTCTCTCTATCTCTTTCTTATTTAAATGGGTGTCCTGTTTTCCAATTTTTGAATGTACATTGCACTTTCTTTCCAATTCCATTTCTTATTACTTTTGTTTGTTACCAAGATCTGAATTGCCATGGCAGCCTCTCCGATACGCTCCAACTTTTGTCCATGTTGTGGGGTAGACACCACTCAATTTAGGTAAAAGGAAAAATTTTATATTAAAAGAAAACATAATGATCCATTCTTTGGATGCTCACAAAAAGAATCCCATTTTCTTTTTAAGCCATGAATATTGGTGTAGATATTCTCGATAAAACAAAACAAGTACAAGAGAGAAAACCGAACACCACCTTTGTCTCTCTCTCTCTTTTTTTTTTCCCCTTTATACTTTCCAAAAGCTATCATAGGTTTCGGATGTAATTGCCAGGAACACATCCGGACCCACACCACCGTTGACTTGATTCATCCCACACCTCTGCCATCATCCACCCTTCGAACGTAGAATAACCATAAACCGCTAATAGGGTGCCTCGACTAAAACTGATTTCTATCTCATCCTGGGCAATATAATCATATTTCGCACGTGCTAAAATAAAAAGAAAGATTTTTAAGTTTTTCGTTATTGGGGATCTTATGAATTTTTGTTCTTTTTTTTTATTGGTCCTGGACTTACCCCAATGCATGATGGGTCGACCGTCTGCTAATTGAACAGGGAGACCTGTAGCTGGAGGAGGAGGAGGATAAGAAGAAGAAGAGGGCTGGTTTGTCATCATCCTGGGAGATGGACAGGGAGAAGGATAGCAAGAAGACATGGATACTGCTGTTGTTCCTGCTGCTGGTGGTTGTGGTGATAGCATGGGTAAAAGCGGCGAAGTAGGAAGGGCAGAGGATGGTCCGATGACAGTACTATTTGTGGGATAGCCTGCTGGGGTGGCCATCATCACCATGGGGGAAGAAGGTGCATAGTAAGGTCTGCCTTGTGCAGAGGACGGGGAGGGCGAAGGAAGCATCATGGGAGAGGATGGCGTGTGAACCGTACGATCTTGTGCCTGCATCATGGGAGAAGGGGCAGATGATAATGAGGATGGTAATAGCCCACCGTTAGACAACGATGAGGAAATCACCGGACCATACGCTGGAGAAGGAGGGGGTAAAGTCATGGGGACCGGGACACCCCAACCCTGGGATGGCGGTGAAGGTGAGAAGGGAAGAGGAGAAGGAGGAGCAGGAGCAGGAGGAAAGTGATGATAATGAGAGGGTATGGTTCCTGTTGTTGGTGCTGTTGCCATGGGAAATGCATGGGATGGATGAATAGCGCGATGATCTTCTGCTGCTTGTCCTTGTTCTTGGTCTTGTTGGTCTGGCTTCTTCAGCCCTTGTGCAGATGGTCGCGGTGATTTCGGTGGATGATACATGAATCCTGCCTGCGTCGTGGGTGGTACTGATGAAGCTGCTGCTGATTGCATGCATGCTTGCGTCGGTTCATTGGATAATGTAGATGTTGCCTGAGATAGCGTACGCATCAGCTCATGCGAGCTTTCTAGCCGCCGAGTTCCGTACTCTAATTCCTTCTTCTTCTTGTTGTTGTCGATCTGGTCCTCGTCCCGTTGTTCCGGTTCTCTCTGTGTCTTTGATGTACATCTTAAGGAGGATGCAGGTACAACAGAGTCATGGTTTTGTTTGTTTGATGGAGATATCTCCAACCGATCCAATAATTCTTCAAGGGAACCTCGATTTTCCTTTTTTTTCCTTTCTTGTAATGTCGGCAAGGGTTTACGTTTAACGCGTGCGGCGGCAGTAGTAGTAGTAGTAGTACCACTCATCGTGGATCCTGAGATCGATGACAGTGGACGCGGCGGTAGCTGTTTCGTTTTCATTGGTGGAAGTTCAAGCGTATCGCTTTGAAGAGCATGGAGAATATAATCAGACGCAGCTGTAGATATACCACATAGAAGAACAAAACAATAATAGAAGGAATACCGGTAAGGGGGAGAGGGTGACCCGGACCCAGCAAGAAAAGAAAAAAAATTAAACATACGTTTGGCGAAAGTCATTTCCTTACATGGTATAGTGGAACCTGTTCGATGTTGCATGTACCTTGCTAATTCGGTTTTCACATCCAATGCTTCAAGAGAGCTTCGGATTTTCTCACACCACTGCGTTAATTAAAACATTATATAACTAGATTTTAGAGTCCTTCTGTCTGGGATACCATTGGTGTGCCTGAATTATAACTTACCTCATCCTGTACCATGAATTGAGCGGTTGTAAGATTTGCATAATCCCACACGTTGCCTATGATGAAATCGATTCGTTGTACTTCTATTGACTCCAACTCGTCGCATGTCTGTTTCCAAGTTGAATTCCACTGGTCTACGGTATCTTCAATGGCCGTCAACATTGTACGGTACTCCTTTTCTGCTTATTATGTTAACGCATTACTATTCTTTATCACTATGGCTTTCTCTGACGATACCTAGTGCTTGTAACTGGGTTGTCGGACCTGTAGAGGACTGATGAAGCCGAAAATACTGGTCACGGACCTGGTCAGTGTTAAAGAAGAGCGGTTATACACTCTTATGATTCTGCGGTCATTTTTCTCTTTTTTTTTTCTTTACTTGCCTTGCCTAATGCTGCTATTTGGGTTTCTTTCTTTTCGTACAACATCTCTAGTTTGTTTGATACCTATTGTTGTTCGTAGTTGATTGGCATATGAGAGCAGAAAACGAAGCAAGGGAGTTTTTGCTTACTGTATCTATGGCTTCGCCACGTTCAATCAGCCACTGATCTAACTCGCTTGCTACTTGTTCGTTCAGTCGTCGGGCTAAATCTATGTGAGACTGGCCCGTCTTTTTAAGTTCCATGTTGACCGATTTCATAGCATTGACGAGGCCTTCCGTAGCCTGTTCTTCATCCTCATCGGCTGCACAAAGGGTCATTAAATTTTGGCCAAATTCTTGCTCAAGCTGCGCCCTGATGAACTACAGTTAAAGGATCACTGCAGAAAAAACAAAAGAAGGTGCTAGGCCACTTTACCGTTCGTAATAGATTGTCTGCAGTCTGCTCAAGACGGCAAAAGAGGCCTGAATTTGACCTAATAAAGCATCCATACCGCGACGATCATATCCCTTTTTGCCTAGTGGGTCAGAATATTGTTCATCCTCTTTTTTCTCTTTATATTTATCTACCCAAAAATTGTTGGCAAATGACAGTGATTCTGCAGATAGATCTTCTAGTACGTTAGAGACCATCGTTGTGAAATCCGTAAGGAAAAAGAGAAAAAAAAAAAGGAATGATGTTATTAACAAACAACGAAATGCTAAACAGCTCTTTTTGTGGGTGTTGACAGGAAAAAAAAAACAACTACCATAAATGGACCCGTTACCGGAAATGGCCATTCACCGTACCGTAGCCTCACTGAAGGTGTCAAGCAGCTATTAACCTATCACTTTCTGCATAAACGATCAAAAAGACAGATGCTTGTTCCATCCACAGAAAGAACTCCTTGTTTTAGCTAACGGTAGACCTATTCATGCATAACGCACGGTGAAAATACCGGCCATTCCGCTATAGTAAAAATGAGAATATATGTCTTCAACGACATCACATTAACTTGGTCAATTACATCTGCTGTTGGCTAGAATTACTTGGACAATAAACCGATTAAAGAAGTCTAGAGATATTTCTATTGCGGATTGGCATTCCGCATTCTCTACTAGTGTAGCATACATCTATAATTATTATTTGGTATCTTGGTCGATCAATTCCTTCACCAGTTTCTCCAGCTCAAACACATGACTATCATAAGCGTTTGGAGAGATTTCACGTAGGGCTTTCGCCAGATTTAAGAGATATTCTGCATTCCATCCGGACGGACCTGATTGTATAATCAAATTCAGTCATCGCGACCCCAAACAAACGAATACCGTGCTCATACCATAAGACTCAAATATTTGTTTTGCGATGGCTTCCGCAGGTGCTGGACCGACGTAGGCTTCATTGCTCGTCGTACCTATGTACACAAGGGCCTACCACGGTAATGTTCAGTTCCGTTTGCAGTTTACTATCAGAAGGCATACATCTCTCACTGCTGGCTCTCTATCATTATCTGCTGTGTATACATGAACGCTGTGGACCGTATATCCATTCTGAATTACCCAAACCATAACAAATCACATGAATACAAACCGAGTCAATTATTTATCTTTAGTCTGGGCGATCCTACCTTCTCGCGATGGTCCAGGTAAGCTCGTGTTGTTGCAACGTCGTCTGATGGGATCTTGAAAGCAACACCCCAAGTAACGCCATCATTATCATGCTAAGTCCAATGAAGTTTTTGCATTAGATAAGTTCCAACCTCTCCACAATCCATCATGGTTTTAGCTACGTACCACATCCTCTATGTTGACCCACTCATCATAGGGAATCAACGTCACTACTCGTCCTGGCTTTTCAGGTGTGCCACGATGATCTTCGCTATGCTATTGTTTTTATAGCACTTAGCATTTCAGGGCCAGTTGCATTCAACGTTGTACTTGCCTGCCAGAATCGGCGTACATGGTCCTTAATGTATCCTACAACTCTTTTATTTGCCAATGAATAAGTTTGGTAAACATGGGTTTACTAATGTGGTTCCCATTCTTACTTTGATTCGTAATGAATGGGAGGTTTCCAAATCAGTGAACCGTAACCAAACACCCAAATGCCGTCTTGTTTTGCTGGGACTGTAGCATTGGTTTCCTGGTTGTCTAATTTTGTCACCGTCATTACGCACACTGATAAGAAAGACAGCCCTTTTTTATTTACCCCGCAATCGCCCTTTTTATAGGTTCACTGTTGGTTTCACATCGTTGTTACTGTGAAACAGCTTAGCGTAATTTGGACCTGTTTTGCCGTCATGTGTGTTGGTCTACAGCTAAATGAGGTACGATATATCAGGCACGAGTTGTCAGCAAGGTTACCACTTGAACGTAATCTATCGATAACCCTTTTTGGTGCTTTTGCGATCTTTCATCACCTATGAATCATTAAATCATGGGAACAGCTGAACTGCATTAGCTGCGATTTTGACGTCCATATCACGGTGTCTTTCTTCAAGACCTTCATAAAAAGGGCTCTTGATTAGCCATAACTGTCGTCATTACCAACCATCATCTGATAACTTGAATTGCTTGCCTTTTGTAGTTGGCCGTAAAATGGTTAGCCTGTTTCCAAGTACCAGTCATTCAGTGAACAGAAATCTGAGTGCATCAGCGATTTCGGCAGAAACCAGTTTAGGACTCCGATCATCGGTCGCTCGGAACAGCGCCGGATCATTGCTGCCATGGCAACCAAAGAATGAAGGAGTCTCATATGATGCAGTTTAAAGAAAACCAGAGTTACCCAAGAAGTTTGTAAGAAGCCTACCAAGATCTCACGGCCACTTCACGCACGTCATGAAGACGGGGGATATGGATATGTAATACGCTGCTTAGTGATGCAGGTAAGAAAATCGTAACCTGCATGGGCAACTGCGCATATACAATCTCCCCGCTTTTTGCACTAACATACCAGAATTTCTTCTTTCATTTGACATGCAACAGAAATCTTTTAGCCTACAAATAAAACGTGTGTGTGGGCAGACTTTTTGTTAAGGTTAATAAACTTTTATTGGTTAATATTTAGAAATTATCTCAAACAAGTACCAGTGGAGCAATCAACGGAAGTCACTGATATGGTCGAACGAGCAAGACGAGGTGACGGGCAATCCCTTTCCTGAAGTTCACTCCTTCCGGACACCAGCCTTGACCATAGATTGCGACTCCTCAATCAGGTTTAAGAATGGTGACCATGGAGGAAGCAACATAGGCTTATAGCCGTGGTTTTCGATAGCTTCTTTGATCTGAGGTCACTTCTGAATATCAACGCTAGCCATTACCAGGTTGAAGATATCTATCACTGCTTCCATAAATCCAAGCTACTCATCTGTCCTTGTGTCCTCCTTGGTTATGACAGTTTTCTGTCCTTTTTAGGTGTGCTAAACCGATGCATAATGCGTAAAATATCTTCTTCCTTCAATGCTATCAAACGTGATGTCGTAATCGGCAGAGTTCCACAAACTGGGCTTACTCGTACTCCTTGCACTGCCAAACCTTGTCTTACTCTTGTGGACAATTAACGATAAGTTTTAGAGTAACAGGATCAATGATTCACCAAGTCAAGAAACAAGGTTTTATTCAAAGACGCTTCGTTTCTTTTTATAAAGATCAACGAAGGCCTGGGTCACAGAGAAGAAATC
Organism: Apophysomyces variabilis; assembly: GCA_002749535.1. Taxonomy (NCBI): domain Eukaryota; kingdom Fungi; phylum Mucoromycota; class Mucoromycetes; order Mucorales; family Mucoraceae; genus Apophysomyces; species Apophysomyces variabilis. The sequence continues at coordinate 496,194 of MZZL01000404.1, read as the reverse complement.
GAATTAAAAATACACAATAACTAGGAAACTGAACCTTGTCAGGCGAGAGCAAGAATTGCACATCGTGAAGTCATGCGAAGAAAAAGAAAAGCCGCGTTCCCGTTGGCCAAAACAACTTCAACTCACATCTGGTGCGGCTTTGATTTCCAGAATCACTGTGGAAGTCTGTTATTAGGCAATTGAGTCTTTCTTTGATACGAACGCGGTTTGTTTATGGCAGTAGATATAACCGTCTTCAGCCAAAGCAAGATAATATTTATCCGGAATACAGAAAATGATAAGTTCGGATTTTCAATGGCATCGCCTTCTAAAATGGTACGATGGCAAAGAGCTATACTTTGATAGAACGGGAGAGAAACTTGCCGACGAAGCAAACGCCAGGTAGGCCATTAAGCAATTGTTCTTGTCAGGTATTCTTCAATAAAGTCTATTTATTATCTTATGAGGAGATAACAAGAAATTTAATCAAATGAAATCTTGGAAAGCAAAGAGCGATGGGTGGAAAGAAAAAGAGATATATACAATGTAACAGAAGAGATGAATGGGATTGGTGCAAATAATAAATCTAGAATGGTCCTGCCACTCCTCGAGGAATAATGTGGCCTTGAATTTCCTGTTCCATGACAGTAATGAGCGTATCCAGCTTGCTATGAGATGGTAGCAAGCGAAACTCGTCACGAACAATATTGAGACAGATCACTAGATAGGTTCGGATAACAGGTATCTTTGCCTTGAGTTCTAATGGAAGTGATTGCTCAAGTCGCAGTACACGAGTCAAAACGTGCCAAGCGTTCATCAGAATACGCATTTCAAAGTAGCAGTCCTTGGGTCTGGAACGCAGATAACACAGTAACCGGATCGTGCAGATCGCTGCCTGTACGGACTGATGGATCACGGGCACATTCAGTTGAACCGACTGAGCATCTGCTTTGACTAAGGATGATACTTGCTCAAGGTACTCTTCGTCCGTTCCATCAAACTCTACTTCTCGCCGAAGTTCCAGAAGCTTTTCAGTTCGTCGTCGTGCCTTGCAGCATGCCTTCTGTTTTTTACAACAACCCTCTGCCGTTGTCGTTGGTCCTGGTGCGTTTGGCAAGTATTTGGGCACGTAAGACTGTCCTACAACCATATATTCATCGTAGACAGCCAATGTTGTCAATATGGGTATGGCATTCTGCGCACATTCACGTTCCAGCGTCATATGAAGCACCTCATCACTGACGCTTGAATCAAACAGTGATAAGGATAGTCTAAAATTTGGAGGGAGCACATGGATATACCAATGCCTTGCTGCCAGCTCCACTTGATAAGCGATGATTTGCGCAAGATGAAATATGTTGCAAGATTGCAACGACCGACTCGCTTGATGCGTTTCTCGCTGAAGTTTCAGAATGTAATCATGCATATGAACGAATTGCTTTTCACGCTCCGTTTCTTCGTCTGCTACTTCCCAATGACCTTCGCTGTAGTTCGTCAACGTGCAATAGCGCAGGGTGTTGTTATTGGAACAACAAGCTTTTCGTCGATCCATTGAAACTTCCTCATATGTACGGATGCGATGCAAAAACTGTAGCAGTCTTTGAAAAAGGATGGCCTCTCCAGAAGATGTTGCTTCGTTAATGTATCTGGGCTTCAGCAAGTATGACATGCGTTCCGCCATATCTCCATATCTTACACCTTCTTCTGCATGTGAAACCGTCAATTTATATATCGCCATAAAAATATAACTTGCAAATGTTTCTAGATCTGCATCATCGAATTTTTCTTCCAGCAATTCACGCGCCCGCTCAAAGTAGTATTGACCGTATTCCAATAGGGTGTGCATCGGCAAGACGTTGGTGATATGTTTGCAGCGCAGCGAACATATCATAGCACATAATGCCATCACCGCTGGCGAAATATCAGTGAATGATTGTTGAACAAAGAGCTGAAAAAATGCACGGGCGTGGATTGCTAGCTGTTTGTAATGTTGACACTGAAGATACGCTTGCAGTAATCGCATAGTGGTGGCTCCCAAGGACGCTTTCGCTTTGACAACAGCGTTTGTGGCTTCAGAGGTAGCTGCTATGGAAATTTGGACAGACTTGGCCACAGATCTGCAGTGAACCTTATCATACTTCTTCGTTAAGATGACGTTCATCACTGTGACAAGGATGCTACGATCCGTATGGCTATGAAAATTGGACGGGATACGGTATTGATAACCAAGGGCTGTACACATGTGCTGCAAATTATCCAAAAGTTCCGAATGCTTCTTGATTGTTGTCTCAATGCATAAGTTCCCTTTGCTAGCGCTAAGCGTCCAGGAACAAGTCCGAGGGGTCACGGTTGCACGAAATCCGTTCGCTTCGGCAATGGTCATCGATTTGGTTGAACTGGGGCTGGAAGGGACGAAGGATATTGGCGTAAGCATACCATTCTCCTCCTCGTCGTCTTGGCATGTATTGGTATCATATAAGCATGACGCTGTACTGGATATGGAATCAAGACACATATTCTCTTGCATTAATTCATATTCTCGTTCCATTGCTGTCATTTGCTTCTGTAGAGTTTCGATATCTTCCAATATTTTATTTTTCTTCGCTATATGCACAAATTCATCGTCTCTGGGTGAACTTCGGATCAAGTAAATACAAGGAAAACCGAGCTTCTTGCATCTACGGTACAGAACAGCGAAGGATTTAGTCGGTTGATTACAAATACTGAATCTATCTCCATTTCATACCTGACACATGGGGATTCTCCATTGCATCTACGCTTTTGATCCCGACATTCTATGATGAAGAGTTTTAGAATTCATTTTTCCGGGAATTTCAAAGTATATTGCCTTCACAGGGTGTTTTTCGTGCTTGTGAGTCTACCATTGACGTTTTCTAGACAGATTTAAGCTCGGATAAAATTCGGCCCTCTTTTTTTTCTATCCATTTGTCCCTGGCGTGACTTTGAACTGACCAATGGGTTCTTCCACAACCCGTTTGACCGAGTCTCAATCCTTTTATCCGATATGGCCGAAATACTCCCACTCCAGGACGACGATCTCCGGGCAGACACTCATGAGGAGTCCAAGAAGTCTGTCTATATTGATCCGGAAACGGGAAAACAGATTCCCATGAAGGATGGCAAACCTTGCCGCACATGCATTGACATGAAGATGTGGTCAAAGCTTAGTAAGAAAGCTGCCAAGACAGAAAGCCCGAAATCTACAGAACAGCCAACAGGCGTAAAGAAGAATCAGATTGAACAGCCGGCCAATGTCAACCATTCGTCTTCTGCTAACACCGAGGAGCCTGTCTCGGACGAGGAATGGCGTCGTAACAACTGTCCAGCAGACGTGGAAACTCTTGGCCGCTCAACGTGGACATTACTGCATACAATGGCAGCATATTATCCAGAGAAACCTGCACCGAAAGAAAAAGAGAGCATCACACGATTTTTTGAGGCGTTTGCACAGCAGTACCCATGCTGGTTCTGCAAGGTAATTTAGGAGATTGGCATAGGTTTTGTAACTCAACTCCAAAATAGGACGACTTTCAAAAGGCCGTGGCTAAAGATCCTATCAACGCAGATAGCCGAGATACTCTGAGTCAATGGTTATGTCGAAGGCATAATGAGGTGAATGCGAAACTTAATAAGCCTCAGTTCGATTGCTCTAAAGTGTTTGAACGATGGCTAAATGGTCCACCTGATGGACGTTGTGATTAAAGAAAACCAAAAACATAGAGTAAAAAGAAAAATAATAGCATGGAAGCAACATAGATAAAAAGACTGAATAGATAATAAATATTAAAATCATGGTAATTCAACTGATTTTGACTAGATCGTCCGTGGCTAGGGAAAACTATCATTATATGCACAGCAACAACATTTAATATATCATATCTACAGCGATCGATTTTTATCTTGATTATCGTGCATGTGTTTCCAAAGCTTGCTGAGTCAAATATACAAAAGATCAAAGCTGCATTGACAGTAACTATGTCCGCCTTTAATAATTGTGATGACGAACATATCCAGCATTGGCCTTATTTAAAGAGAAGATGATATGTGTTTGCGCATTTCCCATAGAAATGCCTTAATCTCTCTTCTGCTGCAAGGAATTAGAGGGGAATGACCTGGTAAGTGACACACTGCAGAACATACGCTTTTCCAGCAAACCATGTTGCACACCTGATTTAATGCCCGACATGGTAACCTTCTTACCTTTGTTGGACAAAAAGGGAACCTTTCTTTTCTTATAGTCTTTCCACCATGGACATTACATCGCTTGCTCCAGAAATCATTCTTCATATATTTTCATTCTTGTCATATGCTGAGCTTTACCGAATAGGTGCATTATGTCGGTCATGGCGGCAGATGGTGGAAGAGCACATTTATAGGAGTATAAAACTTGGACAGAACACAATCTCTGTCAAGATCGGCGACAGCAATAGGGCGGCCATCGAGCTTTTTGCGCAGAGTTATGATCCAGTCAATCGAATTATTGAATTCAGGCCACAGCCGAGTGCCTCACCAGTGTCATTATCGACCTTTTCTAGCTTCCAACGGCGAATGCAGATACATTTCAACAAGTGGGCTCCAGAAGAGCTACCAGAACATATTGAATCCATGAGCCCAAAAGATCGAGAGTTGATTCTTTTTCATATGCGATACAATCCAGCACTCGAGCGAATGTACGAGCTGCCGACCCCTTGTACCCCAAAGCCAGCCTCATCTTGTGATCCACATTATGTGGGTGACAAAGGTCTTATTCTCTCCTTCGATTACGTCTATCCTAATATGCCTCACCATGTCCGGTCGCAACAACAGCCTTCTTACTACGCCTACCATACGCAACCACGAGTTCCAGCATCGCCATGCATGCAGATTCACTGGCTCCGCGTCACGTTAGCATGGGTTGTCGCTGGCATGAATCCAGCAATCCCCGTACATCAGATTTATGCTGATCGATATGAACATCTTGGTAATGCTCTCGCCCGATATGGACTATACAAATACGACCCTCTATCCGAGCCCATCTTGGCCTACATTGTGGAGACGGCTCATCAAGAGCAATGCAAACCCTCAAGCTTTCCCACGGTGCATTCACACTCCGAAGATCGCCGGGACAACGGCGAAGCGGAAGTGCCTTGCGCGTTACGCAACTACGTCCAAGCACATACACACGAATGTCACACGCGGTTATCGAGGTTACAACATATGCTGGAGGGAGCCGGCGTTGATGCTCGAGTGTTGTGGAAATACCCCTTTGCCAAGTCCCTTGTCATCGGAAATGGTTCTCTGCTTGGAGAAGAAGATGTCGTCCGTAGAATTCAGGATTCTGAAGACCAATGGCGTATGAAGAAACTCAGTCTCGCCCGAAAGCTTCAAGTATAATCAGACAATATTTGCATCTACGCAGGTGATATCTTTCGCATTTGTTTTTACCCTTTTTTCTTTTTCTTTCGCAAACTTCCAACTCCCCTCTCATTACTCTTTCCCACTTAACGGCATTTGTCCTCTATTACTCTATTTTGTAACTTTCACTACTTAGTAAATAGAAGACTTGGGCGGCATAGAAGAGCACACGCCGTCATGAACATGGAAGCACTTCTGTCACTGATTCTTACCAACTGATTAATACTATTCACGCTTTTCATTGAAAGAATAGGCAGTATACCATAAATGGGATGTTTTATGCTCATTTGATGACAATCAACTGTTAAAGAAGGATGACGGATAAAGAAGGTTAAAAAATGTACTACTTTTACGACCGTCTTTTCTACTTTCGGTCAAATGAGAGAGAGAGAATAGCTAATACAGTACAATCCATCAAGCGTTAACATGCACAGGTAGTCTCGATCATTTATTCTTATTATCACTTTAGAATAGCAGTTGATCAGGCCAGAATCACTGATAGAGGGAGTATTTTAACACCAACAGCAGGTTGCTAACAAGACGGTTGTTACCGTCAAATGATATCATCTCTCTACATGATTACAGATTGGCCTTCTCATTTTTCTGTCGAACGCTCTTAATAGAAGCGTTTCATATTTATCGCAGATCAAACAAAACAACTCCGAAAAGTGCAGGATGTAAGGAAGCGATCATAAAAGCGAACCCTTTTTGATCTAATCAAAGCCCTCAAGTCATATCTACCGTATGTGGCCTGGATTAAATGTCGATAGTTTACAGCATAAGTATCCTGATTCATTAACCCATGTCCGGTTTAAACAATAGGAAACTGGTTTAAAGAGACATATTGGCCATACTGTATAAACAGATATCTTTCTTCTTCTTATTAAGCCGAAAAAAGGCGGGCTGAAAGTCGCTTGGGTTCAAGCACCTTTTCCTCCTGAATATTGTTATCCTTAGCATATAATCAACTTATCATAGACGTAACTTGTTCTCTATGATGAATGTGGTATTTTGCTCTTATTCAGCACAAGTCCGCTGTCCTGCATTCAATATCGATACCCGATCTTTATGTCGCACAGCAAAATGGGATCTGCGAAGACTGTGACTTTGCCCTAATTTGTTAAGGTGGAATATTTTTAGGCACGTTCGCCCCTTGACTCAGTCACCAACACCTTCTCTTGTTTCTTTTTCTTCTTCAAACTGATCAAGTATGGCGACAAAGAATGAAGACATTCCGATGAGCCGAAGAGATGACGATGAAAGTCAGGAACCTTTCTTGCCAAACCCTGCAGTTCAACGTAAACCGGCCGAAAGGTCACATCCCGTCGCCTTGATCGTGGCTGTTGTTACTTTCTACTTTGTCATTTCCCTGTCCGTTGTGTTCCTTAACAAGTATATTATGGACGGCATGCAATTCAATTTTGCCCTGTTTGTCACATGGTATCAGCTGGTCGTAGCTCTGGTCTTGCTTCTCATCTGGGCTCATCTTGGAAAGACGTAAGCTTTCTTTTTTAAAATTTCGCGTTTTCTTGTGTATGTGGAGGCAAGTTGGGGCTGTGTGTAGTCATGTATATCTATGGTTTGTGGGAGTAGAGAGTGTTTGACTTTGGTTGACAACCCAGCAACAAATCGAGAAAAGCTGACCTTTTGTTATTGTATGCGTCCCTTAGCAACCCGTTATTCAGCATAATCCCACCGTATGAGTTCAATACGATCACGGCCAAGAAAGTCGCTCCACTTACGTTTATCTACGTGATGATGCTGGCTCTCAACAACCTCTGTCTTAAATATGTTGAAATTACGTTCTATCAAGTCGCCCGATCTCTTTCCATCAATTTTACCGTCCTGTTTACATACCTTATCCTTGGAAAGAAGACGTCGTTTCCCGCCCTGGTGGCCTGTGTCATTGTCTTCTTGGGATTTGCTATCGGATCCTACGGTGAGCTTCACTTTTCATTGGAAGGTGTGTTCTACGGTGTGGGCTCCTCAGCCTTTGTTGCCTTGTATGGTATTTATGTCCAGAAGACGTTGGCAGCGGTGGACAATAATCAATGGTAAATTAAGGATGGTGACACTCATACTAGCAAAACAAGTCTAAACGATCACTCTAATTTCGAAAAGGAAACTGTTGCACTATAACACTACCCTGGCTCTCATTTTCCTGTTCCCACTTGTCCTGTTCTCCGGTGAACTATCAGAGATGATAGAGACGAAACAAGAGCAGTTGCATGATCTTGGGTTCTGGACAATGATGGTACGTTCTATAAAGGGACCATGAGCGGGCTTTTAACATAGGCGTGCATTAGACTATTACAGGTGTCACTGGCTTTGGTATCAACATCGCCATGTTCTTGCAGGTCAAGTACACATCGGCCCTGACGAATACCATTTGTGGTACAGCTAAGGTAAGGATTAGAATTCCCAACAAACACAGTTGATAACCTATTCTTGTCTATCAGGCATGCGTGCAAACCCTCCTCGCAGCCATGATCTATAGAAATCCTATCTCCGATTTGGTATGCTATTTTAGTCCTCTTTTAAGTTTTTTAACAGTTGGCAATGTAGAACGGACTCGGAATCTTCCTAGCATTATTTGGCTCTGGTTACTATGGATGGGTCCGATACAAGGAAAGAATTTCAAAATAGGTGGATAAAAAAGCGAAAGAAAGGGAGAAAAAGAGAGACACAAACTAGCCCATAGATTAGACCAACATGAAATCTTTTTCGCACGACTGTGTATGCGAGTAAATGTATACAATAAACCACGAAATCTCATTGAGGCATTGAAAAGAAACTAGATTGCAGAGCAGACCATCACGGATACGACAATCGCCTCTTAATATGCAATTTATGGAATGCTTGGTGTCAAACGTATGGTTAAAGACCTTAAGCTTGCAGGATGCCAACGTATCAGATGGTCAAAACAAACCTGTGCAACGTTTCCTTTTGTCTTACAAACTTTCGGATACATTGCTGCTGCCGGTTCCGCCACGGTTAGAAAAGGATATCATTGACTCATTTACTCGTTGAGAACAAAAGGCTAGTCAGCCTCTTTCATTTTATTTACTTCTCCATCTTTTCATTGATGGTCATCATTTACAAGAAAAAAGAAAAGCATGATAAGGGTACTGCTTAGTTGCTGTATTCCCTGTCGTAGTAAGTAGTGATTTCTTCCTCAGCCTTCTTCTTGGCCTTGAGCTTGTCGAGGTGATCGAGACCCTTGGTTTCGATACTACATTCACATGTCATTTTTCAGTGAAACTGTTGAGACAAAGATGCAGAGTTCTTCTTTTTTACTTACAGTCTGTCAAGGGCGGCACCAGCAAAACCGGCAAGAAGTTCCTTGGCCTTGGCGTGAGAGACGGGCTCGCTATGAAAGATGTCAATCCATGCCTGCTTCAAAATTGTACAAAGCGCTTTTCTCTCTCGCTCACTCACCCTTGCTTTTCCTTGTGCTCGTTGTAGGCCTTGAAAGCTTCGTAGGCAGCTAGAATAGAAAGAACGATGGCAGGTTAGGACACACACGCACAGATATATACAGGAATGCCAGTAAGAAAGCAGATGAAGAGGAAACCTACCAGCACCGGCAATCACTTCATGTGACAACTTGGCCTTGTGGTGTGGCTCTTCAGCATTGTTCACTTCCTCGTGGTGTCCGCCAAAGAAATCAGAGAAACCCCTACGGTTCAAACAGCGTGAGAGACGCGTTATGATGGAACCAAAGTGCGTAGAGATGACTTACATTGTATGTTAAGAAAGAGAAGACTAGAAGAAAGAAAACTAACGAGATAGTGTGAGAATGAGAGAGAACGCCATCTTTTATACTTTTTTGGTTATTTGTATAGTTTCGTGACACAAGTATCTCGGGACCGGAAGGTATCACAATACATCATCCCATCTTGGCCATTTGCAAATTTTCTGACCTATCAACTCATAGAGGGACGCCACACCTTGTTGCCATTTTACAACAAGATGCCCGGATATTTCAAACTACTAAAGCTTATCAAGCCAGCCACCGTGGCTTTCGCTTTTTCGGTACGTTTCCATGGCTTCTTGCGCTTGGTAATTCTACCAATCTTTCTGTTGGCGATAGAAACGCCTTTAATCTCTTTTTTTATGCATGTATTGACACGTATAGAAATATACAAATAGTAACCATGGCAGACTTTTTTAATGCGTTCACTCTCTTTCGGAACTGCCTTTTTGCCTGCATGTGAAAGACTCGACCGATAGACTTTCATAGGCATTCGCTGTGCTTTTTCTTTTCGCAACAAATGATCCAATCGCGTTGTAAAATGACGTCTTTCATGCACAGCAGCTTGTCCGAAACAGACAAGCATTTGGAAAGTTCCCATGCATTAAAATGCGTAATTGGTTAGACCACCGTTTAGCCTATGTTACAAAAAAAAGCACGCTTTTTTTTGCCCCTTGACAACATCGACAATGACCAAAGCTTGATGGTCTTATCCCTGACGTATGTTCATGTAAAATAAAACTTGACTTCTCGATAAATCATTCGCTGACCCAAAGTGAGTGCTTCTTTGCTAAATGTTGAGAATAAAGCTTCCCTTTTTCATTTTACCTAGTATGCATTTTAATGGTAAAAAAAAGGTACAAACGAACACTTAGTCGAGTTTCCTCTTCCCTCACATGATAGAGGTACTCAGCATTTAGAATTAGCTTTATTGCTGCAACTGTCGTGGGAGAATAGTTTTTTGCTCACATTTATGCATTAAATGGACGTGCTAGTGCCATACCTGCAGTCTTATCCTTGCTTGACGGATAAACAACGCTTCCACTTTGCTGCTGAGTTACAACTCAACGCCACCTCTCCAGCTGAACAATTATCCGAAGCAAAGCGCTTTGACATTGTAAAGAAAATATCGTTTTCCTGAATTAGCAAGTATAAATGATTTATCTATCATGCAAAGCAGAAATAGTGTGGCATTGCGCAGAAGGCACTCATATGACATTAAGGTTTGACATTAGGCGAAAGATGGCCACAACGTTTACAGAGTATTGCTACAGAACGTAACTGGGCAATGAACATCAAACGCGTTCTTCGTCCCCTTTGTTTCTTCTTTTCTTTTTTTAGCTTTGAACGCATGGCACAATCAAACATTCCGACTTCCGGTCATGAAGCGCGTAAACATAGAACCGTAAACAAAGCGTCCATGTTCCAAACGCCCTGCTGCTACCGACAGCGGACAGCTATGATACTAGGTTTTAGACAGTGTGTATATTAAGAAACGCTGTTTCTACTTGTTTTTAACAAAGAGAATGCGGTTCCCGCTTTCATTTTGGCTTATGGTCTGAAGACGTGATGAAGCTGTTGTTCGACTAGTGAAAACTAGAAAAACGAATGGAGTGAAGTACCACAAACAGTGAGCGAAGCTGCAAGAAAAATTGCCTTGATAAACAAGTTGCAAGGCGTATGCGTATCTGAGACGATAAAGAAGATCAGGTGTTTGCTCAAAACAGCACATTGCATATTCTTATCGGAATTGGACAGTACAGGAACGAATGAATGGCTTTCTGATACGTTCTACTTTCTTTCGGGCGACAGGTGGATGCTTACTTACAAGGATTGCCCTGTTCTTCCCTAATGGATAGCTTTTGCCTATAAATGACATGAGCTACCATCTGCCATTACGCATTGACATTGCCTTTTTAACTCGTGACGAACCCGTATGTATAGACACACCATGTGAAGCACACGTCATATACGGTCCAATATATAATTGAATGGATTAATGATTTGTGATTAGATTAATAGAAGAAGTGGATGATCAACAGCTCCATCATTCATTCTCCTTAAAAATTGTGATCAGCCTTTTCTCTCAAACAGAGACGATTTCTTGCAATCTAGGTTAAGCAAACTTAGGTCTTCGCGAAAAGAAACAAGTTATACAATTTTCGGAGCGAAAACACAGTGAATGCCCATACAGTATCTAAACGAATTATTATTCTTCACCTGAATATAAGGTTCGTGTAGACTGTAAAACGTCATTTTGATTATGCCAAGAAATAAATTTCGAATTGTCCATAGCCAATTACTGTCAATTATTCAGACAGTACGAGCAAAGCAACATTCATGGTTGCATGGGAAAGCAAAAACGCGTTTTATTCAAGTTGATGTTATAGAGGCCCGTGTCCTTTTTCAGCTCCTCCGTTGCCGTCCTTTCTGTACTTTTTATATTTCGAAAGCTCCAATTAACTCGTTGTCTTGTTGGTACGACGATCGTGTTACCATGCTGTTATTAACGTTCATTGCATTATGGTAGTAGTAGAAACGACTGTTGTATTTTCTAAGACGTCTGTCGTACATTCACAAATAGAACGTGACACTTTCTGGAAGGTAATTGCCTGTCCTCGTCTTCTGTTAGCTTTCACAACGTAGCCGGAAATGTTGATATATATAGAGTGTTTCGTAAGTAGAAAATAGAGAAGCATTAATTCTTTTTGCTATTGCAATCAGCGAAACCCGTCATAGTTATCTAAGGATTAAAAAGGGGCTAATTAAAATGTCAATGCCTCATGAACTCACTTGTTTTATTATGTTTGAACAAAGTTTACACGGTTCTTTTTTGCACCACGTCTTTTCTTTGATTACCGCTAATACGATGTTACTATTATCCTATAGCATCGTTAATAGCTTTCCTTTGAAAACGCACGAGTAAGAAGAGTGCTTTGCTTGCCAGGTAAAGCAATTTTCTTTATTGACCGTACGTGGCTTAAGCTGGTGTCATGTCATCCTGCGTTGTTAGCCCATGGCTCACACATAGAAGAACTCTCCAGGTGCGGGAGTTTCCAATTTCGGATCCGTCCGTTTCTAAAAGCGGTGTATTACCTTTTTATCAACACGTCCTACGCCCCTCAACAGCCCGTCTGTGATGCCTACGTGTGTTGAATGTGGTGTTGCTGTGAAGGATCTCTACACAGAGTACAGTAAAGGCAACATTCGACTGACATCATGTGTAAGCTACATTATATCGCCAACTCAACAAAGGTACTCATTGTTATCTCATCTGATGGTCCATGTTTTTCCTGCTTCAGGATCGTTGCAATCACTTCGCCGATAAATATGTCGAGCACGACTTTATTATCATTTTTATCGATATGCTTCTTCACAAACCACAGGTGTATCGTCATCTGCTTTTTAATCGGATTACGCAACGAGGTAGAGGAATTGAGGCAAGTGAACAAAAAAGAAATATTAAATCACAGTAATATAAAAATGGGATATCTCGTTATCTGTTTTTGCTGACTACTACAAAAAAACAAACGTTAGCCTCATGTCCTTCGGTTTGCTATACTGTTAATCCTTTTTGAAGTCTGTATCCTTTTTTGTTTGTTTATGGTTTGGCTGTGCAAGCGAGCTGTCAAATCTACTATTTTCCACTATCATCCTTTCATCAAAGTTCATCGCCAGACATTAAATGGTTCCGATTGGAACGCTATGAAAGTGAATACGACTCGATTTTCATTCAGCAACCGCTTTATTATCAATACCTGTACATCTTAGCCCTTTGCTTATTTGGTAAGTGAAAACGGAAAAAAAGAAGACAAGACAGTGACATGCAGCCCGTGCAAGATAAACTAACTAAAGAAAAAAGAGTTTGGTGTCTTTCATTGCTGCGTGTGCCTTGCGGTTCGGTTATGGTTAGGGAACAAGAAAACTATCAAGTAAGGCAGTTTTATCTGATGTTTGGTGGGATTATATGCTGATTTTATAACAATTTCGCTGATTAGATACAACTATGTCTCGATGGCACTGATCATTTCAAGTTTTGGAAAGATGCTGGTGATCTTGATGGTGATCTGGGATTACAAACAATTAGAGTACGCATGGTTAGTCAGTCTTATTGTTTTGGCTTCTCATGTTGAGGCACTTTCAGAAAAAAAAAAAAAAAAAAAAAAAAAAGCGAACTGAGCACCTTATCTTGGATCTGACTAAAATGGGGATTTTCGACTTAGTCTATCTGAATTTGTCTCGTTATAAGACACTGGCTATCATTATTTTTGGCATCCTTGGCCGTTTGCTAGCACAGCTAGGGTTTTTATATGTCACCTATATAGACAGGCGAATCACAGAGACACCGTACGCAAGTTCTAAATGGCTGAGTATCTGAAACAGAAGCAGATCGTTTGCGGATATATAAAAATGCCTCGGTACATCCAAAAACAAAGTAGCAAACAAGACGACGACGATTCGCATGCCTGATATGAGTCTGAGCAATTTTATAAAGCCTACAATGGGAATCATGACACAAGCAACAAGGAAAGTGATTCGCTCTGACGGGCTTTCACCCCAGGCTTTCTATTCCCTATTTTTTTTTCGGATTTTGTGATCCCGCCGGTTCCATGGAATCTCACTATCGGATCACTTTGGAAACGGTGTGTCATACAAATAAAAAGGTAACATAACAGTTGATTTGTACATTTCAATAAACCTTCCAATATCGTGTGCATGTAAAGAAACAACTGAAATATAGTTTCAGGGTCTTATATAGATTATTAAGTATGTGAAACCAGAGAAAAAGACGCAGTGAGAAAATGGGATCGAGCGGGTTATCTCTTCGTACAACCAAGAAAAAAAAAAGCTCTGTAAATTTTTTTTCGTTGCTAACGAGACGCTTTAGGTTCTTTTTTTGGAAAGAACGACAGTTCATTAGTGATCCCGTTGCGGGCCTTATATATAAAAAGGCGATCATCCTTATCATTCCTCTTGTTTTTTTCTTTTCCGCTTTGTTACATTGGGAAATGAAATTTCCATTTCGTTATAACAGTCCAACCTTCCAGGTTTTCCTCGTAGGTTTTATCTGTTTCTGTTGTCCTGGCATGTTCAATGCCCTGAATGGCATCGGAGGAGGAGGACAACGAGATACATTTGTCGTGAATAATGCCAATACTGCGCTCGCGATCACCTTCACCATATGTTCGCTGATTGGTGCTCCAATGTAAGTGGACAAAGAAGAAAAGAACGAAGAAAATGATAATAACAATAAAATATCATCCATGAAGTTACAATATTTTCGGTATCCGAGTAATTATCCCTGCTGCACTCACCTATGTTCTGTACGTTGGATCCTATCTGGCGAATAATACCCCGTTCACTATTATTTGTGGTGCAATCCTTGGTATTGGTGCGGGTTGTCTCTGGACTGCCGAAGCGGGTATTATGATGTCCTATCCTTCCGAAACCGAGAAGGGCAGGGCTTTCTCGATCTTTTGGATTGTATTTAACCTGGGAGCCATGATGGGAGCAGCGATTCCACTTGGAAACGAATGGTATGCCACAACACGACAAGTACAGCCAACGACCTATTACGCCTTTATGATCGTCATGTTCTTCGGTGCTATTCTCGCCCTTGCTCTTCTTCCAGCTAACAAAGTCATTCGACATGATGGTTCGGTCGTGTCGCTCCATAAATTTTCCAACTGGCGCCGTGAGATGATCGCCATTTTTAAACTCTTCCGAAACTGGCGCATGCTGATCCTGATCCCTCTTTTTGCCGGGTCCAACTGGTTCTATGTCTACCAATTCCAGGTCTATAACGGTCCTAATTATATCTCAATGCACGGTCGCACCATCAACAACTTCGTGTACTGGTGGTGTCAGATCCTTGGTGCCGCCTTTTTCGGTTGGTTAATGGACTGGGAACGCCTGGGACGAAGAAAACGTAGAGCCTACATCGGCAATTCCATTGTTCTCGTCACCCTTTCTTCTCTATGGATCGGTTGCATTTTCATCCAGAGACGCTTCACACGCGAAATGGTCATGAACCCTCAATTCAAAGAAATAGAGATCGATCATCCGGAATACCCGGGCATGTGCGTCCTGTACGCTCTGTTTGGTTTTGCTGACTCGATCTATCAAGGGTTTATCTACTGGCTTATCGGCACAATGACCAACGATACCGAACGTGCGGCCCGTTTCGGTGGCTTCTACAAGACCATTCAGAACGCTGCAAATGCCATTGCCTCTCAGGTCGATGCGACAGGCACACCCTATATGACAGAATTGGCTATTACCTTTGCCATTAACGCCATTGGTCTTCTTTTGGCCTACGTTGTCTGTTGGACTGTACCTGATGTGACAATCGAAGAGGTAGAATTAGCTGACGGAGCCGTTGAACAAATGGTCGGTGGCCAAATCCATAACATGGACGAAACCAGTTTGTCCCATTTGTCCCCGTACGACGATAGAAAAGCAAACATTTATTAACTAATTTTTTTCACTTTTTCGCTTTCTTTATTTCTCTAAAAACCCTTTACTTTTTTACTCATATATTGGCTTATTTTAATTCCTATTTAATCTTAAAACTTTATACATGCAATCGAAATCAAACCATTTATACCCATTTCATACCATAACTTCCATATGTCAGACTGTGAATTCTAGCTTCATTTTCTCTTTTGCTTTACCCTATGAAAGGATGCTCGCGCTTGGGACCGAGAGAAAGATAGCATTTCTTTCCCGGATCGTGCTATGGTTGAGATTAACTTTTCCATCCGGGGTGGTACAAAACCACGTGCGAAAGCAGGGACCCTCGAAGTAATTCCCAGACAATTTTAAACACAGATCGATCTGGCCCACTTTGGTTACTTGGGAACCGGTCATCGGAGACCATCATTCAACTCCTGAAAAGGTAACTATGCTCTTTCCTTGTGCTAGAGACAAACCCTAAATGACCCTTGAATAACCTGATTTTTTGCGCCCATTTGGTAACAACATAACGGCTATCCAGTAAGTGTCGCCGCTTCCCTGCTTATTGGCTTAAAAAGCCAATTTAGATGTAGGGAACGAATACAAGGAAATGACATCCAGGGGACCATGGGCAGAACTAAACGTCAACTGGTGCGTGGAGTTTATAGATTACTGCATTAAATCAACTTTATTTGAGGCCCGTGCTCGGACCGTTTGGTTAAAAAACTTCAGTGTCTTTCCTGTGGCTAACAGCTCTTCAACAAACCTATGCTTCGCATCAGCAATAAACGTAACAAATTTCATCACAGCTTTCAGGATCGCTAATGCAAAGATGCTACCAGACTTCTTCTCCCTACTTCTCCCCACTGTATCTTATCTTTCAAAAAGAATCGTATAAAGTTGGGTTGTCAGCTCAAGAATATTTATTTTACTGCGAACTTGATCAGAGGGTGTCTTGGTCAGCACATCTACATCAGATCACCCTTTTCTCTTCCAACGCCGGAGAGAAAAAGACTCACCTCTTAGCCATTGAGATTCTAAAAGTGTCCGCAACCGCATACTCAGTCATTCACAAAGCGGCTGTAATGCAAAACGGTAAACATCATTTATCCTGTCCACTCATGTTTCTTTGTTTTACCTTGAATTCCCTTTTCCATTGATGAATAAGCCTCAATGCATCGAGAGAACCTCTGTTTCACGATATTAAATTGTTTCCTTATCCCGGGGACGTTCCCATAAAATCAATTCACATATCGTTCTGGCTGGTTATGACGCAAACAATCCCACTTTTGATATTTGCCCAAGCATTCTACCAACAGTCTGTGTTTCGCAAAATCATAGAAATTACAACACTCCATGAGTTTGAAGGACATAAATCTTGATTATATCATTTGGCACAGTACCCAAAATAGCTTTCATCAAATAAATTTGACGGGTCCCTACAATGGCTAATTTAGTTGGAAGTTGTCAAATCTACTCTTCTGCTCTTCAAGGATGAATTAATGGCTGGAGCGCATAGACTGTCGTACAAAGTGGCAACAGTTCCTGCGAATAATAAACGAAACTGGTGCGTTCCTCGAGAGAGCGTGTATGTCTGGGAGATGACAAGAATTTGTTCGAATTGGCTTTCATGAATTGTGTACAAAGTCATTGGCCAACATCACGTTAGCAAACTATGCTGTGATATAGTGCTCCAAGGACAAAACTAGCATTCAACAGTATTACAGCTAGTGGTGACCAAAACCATTCAACAGATCCAGCGAGATATCGAAAGAACGGCTAACTATAAAAACATTACCGGAGGAAACAAGGCGTGGGCGATCCAACTCACAAGGCAAGACAACTACCTCCAGAATCCATACTGGTCGGCGGAGGAGATATTAGATGCAGGCGTCTATATGATGCACGTTTGGCAATAATAAAAACTATACAGATGTCCGATTAAGCGCCAAATGGAAGGATTCAGAGGGTCGCACGGTCACAGTTGAAGAAGAGCGTGTAATTTGAGGTGTCGCCGTGTAGCTTTGCCCTTGCTTACTTAGCTTCCCCTATTGGTATCCCCTTTCTAGCAAACCATTACTTGTTTTTTGCAACCATTGCCATGTCATTCTAAGCTTTATATGTTATAAAATAGCAAAAATTGTTAATCCGGATGCATTGAATCGCAGGTATTTACAAACAATGTGTTTCAGGCTTTTTACCGCTAATGCGTAGGATAGGGTTACGCTATTAAGTATCCACTAGATAATGACATGTGCTTGGGTTTAAAATGAGTAATGACTTGAAGTATTGTCCTTCTTCAGCTTTGATTTGAAGACGTCTTCTTTCTGCATACCAATCAATCGTATCAAAAGCGATGTTGTCGTTTACCACATTTGTATGTTTAGTTTGTTGTAAACTATTGACTCAGTTGAAGCCTTCCTTTTTTATTCTTATCCCCGGAGGGTTGCCATTATTTTAGATACCCGTTGATTTCCTATCAACGACTGTCATTTTAATTTCATGATTCTAGCTATTCACCATGGGAAATCAGGTAACCATAGGAAACTAGCGGTTCCTAAATTTCTAATTTTCAGGACTGTGGTTCCCGCAGGCATCTAAGGGATGCTTTGGTTCCGGCAGGTTCTTTCTGGTAGCTAATAGTTCCAGAATATACAATTTAGCTTAAACTAGTTTGTTTCTCTTCCGGGCATAGTCTCTAGTTGATTATTCGATGTTTACTAAAACTATTTGGCAAGATATAGTGCTTATTCGTTCAGAATCTTGTGGATCCTACAGGATCCAGATGGTCACCGAACGTTACTATGGGATCTTAGGATCCAAGAGGATTCATATGGCAGAATCGCTCTGAAACAAGCTCTGCTGTATATTTGAAAATGTATTTTTGTAAAAAGGGTCGAGGTATTGAACATCTTATTCGGCGCTTCTGGTCCACCTACAATACAGACATTATCAAGATCGGGCAATCGTTGCCAAATGCGTCACAGCTTTGGAATGTCAATGGAGAAGTATTTGGTTGTCTCCTCTCCTGGGCAGCAAGTACTAGGTGATCATACCATACAGCAATGATGGCTCTAGACGTTGGCTGCAATAAAGGTACACGCATGATCAAGAGAGTACTGCGTACCTACTTGCGGAAAACGCTATTGTTCTTCAAGCAATCTTATGCTCAGCGGTCTGAAGCCCTTGCGCTAGTCAGGATTTACAAGGCAACTTTGGCGGCCTAACGTTAAACCATATATGCAGCCTTCAGTGAGTCGCAACTATGCATTATCCGTGCAGAGGATATAGTGTGCATGACTGCTTGGATATGTGCAGGGCCTGAAATGACACATATTGTATGGCCAAAGATGCGTGAGTGCAAAACAGTGCAGCTTGAGATACTTTGTTTTTTAGATAATTAAACCTTGGGTTACACTCTCCAGCCTGCAATTGGTAGATTCAGTGTTCCACATTTATTACCCTGTGCTTGTGATACCTTCCCACGTTCACTTTTGAGGTCTTTTTCTTCTGTGAAGTCAAATCGATTACAACTTTGCTTCCTTTTCCCCTTCCTAGCTAATTACTGAATATGGATGCGTATTTCAAGAACATGACTCCGAAAATGCTGTCAAAGCTAGTCCAAACGTGCGATGAAAATGACAGGCTGCGGCGAACAGTAGATGATACTACAAAAAAGTGGAAAAAATGAGCGTGTACGTTTCGTATCTGAAAGTATCTAAAGAAAACATTCTTTTTTTCTTCCTTTTATTAGCTTTGCTGCCATTGCACAAAGAAAATTGCAGTATGGCAGCCAGCGTACATGCGCTTGTACCCGTGAATCGAATTGTGTTTGCTGACGAAGATAGCAATACCGAACATCCCATGAAAGATAATGGTACGTAGTCTCAGGATGGAAAACCAGTGCATCTGAGCGCAAAGCTCATGGAATGACTGGAAAACAAGTCAGGAGAAGAAATTATATAGCCACCAATCAGGCTAAAGGAGGCAAAAGTGCGCCTCAAGAATCCACATGCACTGCTTTTGAGTGTTATCTCTAGTATCCGGGAAGAAGCCGAAAACAGATGCTCCTGGCGAATGCTGGCTAACCATGCCAAGGTGATGTCTTACAATGTATTGGAAGAAATGGTCATGCCGCTGGATATTCCGCTGAATAAGTGCGTTGCATTCTGGAAGCCCAGCTAATGTAGCCAAAGTCCTGGCGCAACCTTGGCAACAAGCCATGTCAAGCACAGCCGTTCAACGAGTCAGATGATCTTACTAAGGATTCTGTAGCTACAGAGACAACCAATAGCAGCAGGTAAACGCCCATGCAGGAGTTTCAACTTGATGAACAACAGGAAGGTAGTCAGGAACTATTTCTCTTTTGTTTAATATGACCTGTTAACTAGAAATTCTAGCTCTGTTCTGTTTGTCTAAGCTATGAATCTGTCAAACCAGTGAATCTGACTCTGTAAATGGAGCGAAATGAGGATGAGGAGGCGCGCAGGTTACAAAGGCAACAAAAAGGAACGCATATAAAACACTCAGAAACTGAAGGTTAATGCCTTCCATTGTCGTCTTTTCTATACCAAAGTAATAAAAACTGCTAAAGAAGAACTAAGTTCTATATACAACGGGTTCAATATGGCTAATGCAATGTAAAATATGGGTGAAAGGTTACTTAAAGTTCCTACAGGTTACTGAAGGATGCAAATTTGAGCATTAAAGGTTCCTAAAGAACTGTCGATTGCGCTAAAGGTTCCGTCAGGTTACTAAATGTCAAAAAAAATGGATGGAATGGGTCCCTGAAGGTATCTAAAAACATGAAAGTGGATGCCACAGGTTCCTTGATAACTCTAAAAAACTAGGTTCCGAAAGGATACCTGTGGTTCTTGTTGGTTACTTGGTTCCTGGAGTGCTAACTTTTTGTTACAGAAAGGTAGTACACCAGGAACCTGGAACTTCAGGAACCTAGAGGATCCTGCCGGAACCGCTTCCCATAGTGATTTAAACGGAAGGGACGATCTCTTTCTGACTCTTTCGCTCTGTTCCCCACATATTACATCCCGAGTATGTATTTTGATCAATTGTACACATATTCGCAGGTTTCACAAGCTTACTTTTATCACTTTCTCTAGTCAACAGTGATTATCTATTGAGCGAAAACTTTTTCGGTCAAAAGTATGGATACTGCAAACAAGATACATGTCTTACAGACTTTGAAGATCAGCCACTTGTGGGAGCATTCAAATGCAATTTCCCAATCTTTGACCGTACGTATCTTTGCCAATTATTGTCTGATAAAAATCTTGAGCAGTCCATCAGATTCTACTGAAAAGATAGATTGGTTCAATTGATATGAAAATGTATTACCGTTCCAAGTTTTGATATGATCGTTTGCGACTTTGAGCAATCGACGCCATACAGATGAAATTGAACGTGATTTACAAAGCCTCTTCTAAGTTGGAGTATCTCAAAATTGCTGCATTAACCCATGATTGTCAGTGGTATCTTCTTCTCCATCTTGACAATACAAAAGCGGTATGGGTGATATCAATTTCTATTCATTCAAGTCATAGCTATATGAAACAAAGCACAAACTTGTATACAATCAAAGTCTCCTTATTGTGCTTCTACCACAAGCCATCTTATAGATAACAAATGCAGCTAGTACGTGTGAGTTAAATAGAAATGTAGGATAGAAAAGGCAAGTTCTCAATTAACGAGGTTGAGTCCGGAATAGAGTTTCGGAACCCCTAAAACTGCATTGTTCTACAGCCTGATAAACGCTCATTGTTGCGCAGTAGTTTGACAGCCTCTTTTTTTCACCCAACTGGGATTACTGATCAATGTCCCATTATTCTCCTACGGACATTCCATTCAAGTTGTTCTGCCTGGTCGAGGGGGAGACTATGCAGAGGGCATTTTCTGTTGAGATCGATTCCACAGCCACAGTCAGTGATCTCAAGGATGCCATCAAGGTCGAACAGTCTCCAGAGTTCGACGACATTGATGCGAATGAACTCACCCTCTGGCTTGTCGAGATTCCGGAGGAAAAGGAAGGTTATGCCATTACACTAGGTGAACTTGACGTGAAGAGAGAACTGTTACGTCCAAGGACATCCATTGCAACGCTTTTTCCAAAGCCGCCTAATAACCTAATATACATCCTGGTTCAGCGGCCAGCAGGTAATAACACTTGCCATTAATTTCCATTTATCATACTCAATCGCATGCCTTTTCCGCGTTCTTATGCTATCCGTTCCGTTTAGCCACATCACTGAAAAGTCATTTCTCAAATGAATGTGCTCGAAAGAAAACCTGTAAGTGGATGGCGCTGTTCTTTCGATTACATTTCAATTTTGACTATTGATATGGTGCTAATGCCTTGCATTATTTTTAGTCAATACGATTTTAGAGAGGCTGGAGAAGGATATCTTCCATGCAGGCACTTTCATTTCACGCTTTCTTCGTTCGTTCGTGAAAGGCGACCTCACCATCCCTGACGCAAATTGCTGTATAAAGGGCCTACCAAAATTGTGGCTGCGATCCTTCAGTTTCCGCGAGGCTACACCTCAACCTGCTCTATACCTTTTACATCCAAAACGACCACATCAAACGCCAGGAACACCTCCATCAGAGGCTGCCCTAAAAACAATCAAGGAATACCAAAATAACGATGTCATCACCTTCCTCGGCGTGAGTGGTTGTGGAAAGACGCGGGCTGTCGTGGAGATGCTTGCGCAGAATTGGGGGTTCTATCTGAATGGCAGTAAGGCAGACAGAGGTTCCAGAGACGTTATCACTTTATTCGAGTCAGCAGAGAAATTACCAGCACAGTATTTCTCGGCTGATAAGGTACAAAATGGCCAGAACGTTCAGGCGATCACCGGTTGTCTGCTTATTTCGCGTCTTCTAATCCTACATTACTGTCTGAGTTTCGGCCACCATGACACCTTTACCTCTGACCGTTGGATGTTGCTGCAAGTATGCCCAGGAATTTTTGACGCCGCTGTACCAGATGTCTTTGACAGCGTTTTCAGCACTGTGCTAGACGCCTATCACGAGCAGACACCGGCTATTCCTCTCTCGAGCTTGGAGGATCTATTGCATGATCGGTTTCGTTTGATTCAAGGTCAGCTCTCTTCGTTTGCTTCCGATTCTCCGACAAACAAGTTCCTCGTTGTTCTTGATGAAGCGCAGAGCCTGAGCAATTATGGGAGGGGATATTTCGTGTCTCACGTGGACTCTACAGATATAAGGTCGATTCTCTCTCCTATCATCCATGGGCTCAGGAACATTTCTAAGAGGGAGAAAGACTACTGTGTGGTGACATGTGGCAGAGGCATTAGTGCGGACGAACTTGAATTATTGGCGAACTCCGATGACATTGCAGACAAATTCGGTCAAATACAGCGCCGTATCGTTGACTTCTCAGGTTGGGAAACCGAGGATCAAGTGGCTACATACCTTAACAGTCTTGGTAATGCGATGTCCGAGGACGACAGGGCGAGGCTTCATACACTGATACCACAGGCAGCTGTCCAAGAGTTGTTTCTCAAACTTCGAGGTCGGTTCCGTCCAATCATTACGACAATCGAGGATATTCTCGTCAAAGGATCCCCGTCATATTGGAGGCGGGCTATAGACCGTAGAGTCCGAGCAGTAGCATGCTATCCCGAACAATATCCAATGCCTGGGAATCTTTGCTCTCATATCAAATGGATGGTCCAAAAAGTCGCCAGGGACCCAATAAGGTACGCGAATGCCATCGAACTCAATCATATTCTCAAGCAGGCTGTTCTTTATCGAGCCTCGCTGGGACTGCCATGGAGCTTGCAAGGAGAGGAGCCGGTCTTGGTCGAGAGTGATTTAGGCCGTCTCCGCATTGATGCTGACAAGGCTGCAGCTGGAAAGACGATCAGCACGATTATTGACGAGCCATTCGTATTCTGCGCCGCCCTCAACTTTATCATGAATGAGGATATTGAGTTCTACGAACACTTCAGGGAGCAGTACCCAGACTTACAGGATCCACATTTGGAAGGGAACTTTTTTGAGCAGCAGGCACCCTTGGACCTGATCTATGCCTTGCACGAGAAAAACCTCAAGAAAGAACTGTTCTCGATCCGTAAGGTTGCCGTGCACCAGTCTCCGACGAAACTCAAGACCCTTATCCGACAGTTTGAGTCTGTCACTTTTCCCAGGCGTTTTTTCGAGCATCCAGCAACGATTGTCGGATGGGAAGACTACGAGTGGGGAGCTCGATACAAGGAGAGCTTGACCATGGGCGATTTTTTGGAGGCACATTACAAGCATGGATCGAGGAGAGGCGATTCCATGGTACCACCTTTTTACTACCCAGAGGCTTCTTCGTCAGGTCCGGATATCGTCTTTGTGCTACGAATCGATGATCAGCTCTACCCTGTGTTTGTCCAGATCAAGCTCCTTAACGAAATCTTTCCAGTAGATGTGGAGGAAGCTCGACTGGCACTACATGAGACAAGGATCAAGGCTTATCTACCGAACTTGGCCACGTACTGCCCTCATGGAAAGTACCTGAGCCTGATCTATGCCTACCCTGCAATTGTCAAGACGCCGGGTGAGGGCTGGAATAATGACTCTTTTTGTGATCCAGAGTCTGAGATTGGAACCGACTACAACCAAATCTTCGAGGGTGGCGATATACCGTTGATGCAGCTCATTATGGTTATTGATGGGAGCAATATGAGAGATTTTATACCTGGAGGAGTGGTGGACTTGCTCGATAGCGTGAAGGGTGTCAAGCGAGTACATGAGCAGTTGGGCTCGTCTGCTAGGGCGGGTTAAAAAGCAATGTTGATAAAGCAGTTGAAGTAATGTTCTTAATAAAGGTGACATTGCAGCAAATTCTGTTCACACAGAATCATATATGAATCCAGGATATGTGGTCACTGACCTACTATATCATTTTGCTTTTGATAATTAGCCTTTCAACTCCCCTAAACGAACGTAAGTGGTTTGCCGACATCATCTGGCCTTTCATTAAGGTGCTAAGCAAAATACTTGGAGATCAACATAACAGGAGTCTACCAAAGAAAGAACAATGGCAAAGAAATTGTTACCGAGACCAAGCAATTAGCCTTGCAAGCGGATGGGGTTACTATCCATAGACACCAAGAATATACATTGTAGAGTCAACTTCACTGACCAACTATTGGCCAGACAAAAAAATTCATGGACACATACGAAATGATAAGGGCTCTTAAAGACACCGAGATATTGACTGCCAAGGACATATCATTTTACACACCATTCCCAAAGACTTAAACTGTGTATGACTTCTCCTTCAACGATGTTGAAAAGAATGGTGGGCGCCATAATCCCTCCGGCGGCAGTCGACATGCTACACGAGAGGGTTACTGGTCGATTCCGCCCAATCTTTACCGCTATTGATGGAATTATCAAGACTGAAAGCCAAACGAATGGGAATCCAAAATCATTAATACCAAAATGATAATTGCATCATGGGAGGATCAAGATCGTCAAGGAAATCTATATGGCGAACTCAACTGGTTGGCAACACAAACAGAAATCGTTGGTTAGAAAAGAGCTAGGTTTCAGCCAAGGGACATCCCTCAAACATATGTCGATGGAGCAATTCATGGATACACACATTAACCCCGAGTCGATACGAAACGGTAAACCTGTCGCGCCATTTTTCTTTCCCATGCCGTAACTCTCGGGACCTGATACGGCCTTTTATATCCGCATCAAGGATCGACTTTTTCCAGTATTTGTGCAGCTAAAGTTGCGTCCAGTCCTTAGGGAGAAATAGAGAGAAAAAGCCCTCAACACTGTCTCTGCACAAAAATCCGAGAAACATGCAAAGAATTTTCGTACTACTGCCCAGAAAGCGTTTATATCAGAACGATCATTGCGGACCCAGCTGACTGGACTCTAATGTCACCGCAGCGACCAGATATCGAACGTGACAATGACAACACGCGACAAATTGTGGTTACCGTCGTTGATAGAAACTTTGCTGCAATTTTTCCTACATTATCACGATAACTTTATCAATGCGCTCAAAAGTGGAGAAAGCTCCAGGCAGAAGACAATGACGGCGAGCATTCCCGAAATAACGTACGGAATGACGATTGACTCTCTATTTTTCTCTTTATTGAGACATAGCATCGTAGTACTAATGCAGAGTTCATTATGTAATTATCGCCATTCTATTCTGTACTGCATTACTATGTTTGCTTTATGATATTAAAACGTAAATCACGGGAGACATTATGGCGCGAAGAGTAGCAGCGCAAAATTCATTTGCAGCCAACGGGAACTTGCCCTATTGGTCAGGCAAAAATTTTAATCAAGCGGCCTAAAGTCACGTGCAATAACCAGTAAGTTGAAGTATCCCAAAATTGCTGCATTAACCCATGTTTGTCAGTCGTGTCTTCTTCTCCGTCTTGACAATACAAAAGCGGTGTGGGTGATGTTAATTTCTATTCATTCAAGTCATAGCTATATGAAACAAAGCACAAACTTGTATACAATCAAAGTCTCCTTATTGTGCTTCTACCACAAGCCATCTTAATAGATAACAAATGCAGCTAGTACGTGTGAGTTAAATAGAAATGTAGGATAGAAAAGGCAAGTTCTCAATTAACGAGGTTGAGTCTGGAATAGAGTTTCGGAACCCCTAAAACTGCATTGTTCTACAGCCTGATAAACGCTCATTGTTGTGCAGTAGTTTGACAGCCTCTTTTTTTCACCAAACTGGGATTATTGATCAATGTCCCATTCTTCTCCTACGGACATTCCATTCAAGTTGTTCTGCCTGGTCGAGGGGGAGACTATGCAGAGGGCATTTTCTGTTGAGATCGATTCCACAGCCACAGTCAGTGATCTCAAGGATGCCATCAAGGCCGAACAGTCTCCAGAGTTCGACGACATTGATGCGAATGAACTCACCCTCCGGTGTGTCGAGATTTCGTACTTACCAGCCGACAGAGACACTGTTGTTGCACTTAATTTGCTAGATATCAAGGAACAGCTCGATCCCCTAAAGCGAAATCACGGATGTATTTCTAGAGAGACCACCAAAAAGAACAATCAATATCATGTTGCAACGGCCCCTGTTTAATGACCCAAAAGTAAATCTTCGGTATAAACATATAAAACCTGAGTTGCTGCATATTATTGAAGAAGCAAGGCAACATCACTGCAATCATAGCATGAATTCGAGAGCTGCAAAGAAATAGATTAGGTTGTTTCTACAAAAACCGGCTAACACATGCTACGACGGCTGACAGCGTATATCTGCAAATGCTTGGAAATATGCTGGGCGGGCAACCAAAGTCATCCTACGGCAAGACATTACTTGGCCTAGTAGAGCGACTTCGGCAATAACGCAGATCCCAAGGTAGTAACTTTGGTTGGTCGATCGGGTGCAGGGAAGACAGCGACGGTGGTCGAGGTGGCATAAAACAATTTGTTATATATATCTTGTCACGATCCTGCTGTCACCATTTCTCCGGAATTTAGAGATACGGACTTTGTAAAGCTTGCAAACGATGTCGAAGCTATTTGTGCAAGATTTCCAAACACACAACCACGGGTGGACTTACGGGATAATGACGCACATAAGAAATTACTGGTATAAGAACGTGTTCAGATTGAGTTATAGCACGATTGCTATTTTTAAAGCTTTTTTTTCCTTAACACTCCCGAACTCACGCCGGAGCAGTGCTTCCTTGAGCAGATTAATAGAGGGGTTATTAGAATCGGTAAATTACTTTGTGAGATAATTAAATATGATTACACGACGATCCATGCGATGTATTCAACGCTCCTAACGGATATAGATAAAACCTATCTGAGAAAACATCTGAAAGAGCATCAGGAAAAACAATGGTTAGCGTTTGCCTTAGATGAAGCTCAAACTTCAGAAAAGAACGCCTTGTCTGGCAAACTCATCGCACCAAATGCAGTACAATTGAGGATAGGAGATGTGTTGGATAGCGACGATCGGGTTAAGGAGCGCTTTCAACGTGAATTTAGTACACCGTTACGTGCAGCACTGTGTAATGTAGGTGCAACGCTGATAGTCCTTGGAACTTCAGTATCACTGCTGAATGTAGACCAGGTATACTCTGCCGTTGCTAAGGAGACAAATTCAAACAAGTCCTTCGCTTCCCGTGCTTTAACGAACAAAACCAGCAAGACATATTATCGGAGATAATCGATATATCTGAACTGTACCCTCCCGCCAGCGAAGCGGCGTAAGCTTACAGGACAGGCTCGTTTTACCATCAGCGTGGTCAAAGAACCTTTTCAACATCCCGACATTAAATCGAACAGCAAACAAAAAACTTAGGTTGAGGCATTTGATTCGGCGATTAAGACAGAAAAAGCTGGAATAAGACATCCGATACAACAACTGATCAAAGACGACAAGGCCGGCGAAATTACACATCTGCTCGGCTGCATGGTTTTAGCCGACAAACTTCAGAGTGCCAAGATATCATTTGCAAGCACGTGTTAGGCGGATTTTGTCGATATAGCCTTGGGCAGTTTGCGGTCAGAATATTATGACGTTCATTATGTGATGGACGAGCCATTGATTGTAGAGGTAGCGGAAGAAGAGCTGAAAATGTCAAATGTGGATTCTGTCTTTGTAGAATATCTTGATCAATTCAACCGGCTTATTGAAAACTTTGGTGTAAACTCAACAGCAGAGGGAGATATGCTGGAACCACTTGTTTAACTCTCATTACAACGTTTCAATGGCTTTGGTCTTGCCGATCTTCCTTTTCTGAAAGGAAAAGATTTCCTACATGGTGCAACTGACTTAAACTACAAATTGACGAAATTAATACGGCTCGTGGATTTGGATACAACGCGAATGGTATCAGGGCGGATCTCCAGTTCCTTAAGGCTCGTCCTCCTAGCAAGATGTTGATTGAAGGACATGGCACATGCCAGGACAGAGCATGGTTTTTCAACAATCGTTACGCGGGTGCTGTTGTAATCAAGTTATGCACCCAGCCTCTCACAGAAACTGAGCACCAAGAAAACGAAAAATCTAGCGACATTCGATGCAGTTTCTTAAGATCCAATGGTATCAGCTCAAATCCATCATTGAAATTGATTCGAGGCGAATTTGAGACTTCTGGTGTTCCATCCAATATAAAGGGTATGCTCCGTATTCATTTGGAATTCCCCAGCGAGTACGGCTCTCGGCTGACTACCTATGTCGAAATAAACCCAACTACTGGTACTGAAGACATAATGGGGTATATCAACTCCTCAAACATGGATGAATACTTCTACGAAGGTATCAGTGAACATGTGGAGAAGATTCGCATTTTGAAGTATTTGCTTAAATATGTGATCAGTAAACCATAATATCAACAATATGAATTATTGTATAGCAGTAGCTACTGTTTGGCCCCATTATCCTTTTTCTTGATGCGCTTCTGCCAAGGTTCAACCCAGAACAAATAAAAGTCTAAAAGTCTTATATGGAAACTCGTAGATTTTTGTCTCTTTTCGAGTTATTGATAGTTCAGGAAGTCTATCAGTTGGATATAACTGGCATGGGACTATCCGAAAAGAGGCTGGAGCGTTTTTACAGTTTTATGCAGATGCTTTTAGAAACACTACCTGTCGTAGCCTGTAAAAGGTAGTTCATAGGTATAGTGTCCTACTGGTTATCTTCGATTTCAATATGGACCTTCTCCTTATTACTATGACTAAAATACCAATCTTTGTACATTTGCAACAAATTTTATTTGTATTGAATCGTATCTTCAATAGAACCGCTAATGTCACTTATTTTCTCAGACGTTTCTCCATCCTCCTGTTCACTAGTATCATATCCACCATCAGAGTCATCGTCTGCAGGCCAACCAATGTAATCCTCTTCTTTAAGATGACGAAGGACGGGTGCTGTTATCGACCATATGTGACTAGTCCGTATCATGGTTTTAACATATAATAGTTGTAATAGCCGGGTCCTTCTATTCTCTCCGCGACTGAATTCTGATACGATATGGACTGATCTGTCGATGTTATTGACAGCTGTCGAAAAAAAAAATCCCGTCATTGGATTGATTGATCGCTGGTAATAAAAGGCGTAACACTGTAGCATGCGCTTCGTTGACAGTACTGAATCTACGTGCAAGGCACATGGCCAAATCCTGTTGATTGTAGTTTGCAGTAAATGGGAGAAGCACTTGCTCATAACATTGGCCGTGTTGGAAACCAAATAGAGCGTAATCTTTTATGCTGCGCCCGTGAAAACTAGTGTGCACTCCGACGTTGTCCTTTACTATAATGTCATCATCGTCATAATCCGTTATGTCCAAAGTTGAAACACTGTAACCTAGTTTGGTATGCCATCTTAAGCTCCACCATTTGAAGCATTCTGATCCAAGACTGGTAGGATTATACCCTTACCGTGCTAGTATCCGAGCAAAGACATTTTGCTGATGCGTCCGGGTGGCTCGATTCCCTTCTATATAAGTATCTAAATATGACCGCAGAATAAGTTCTAAAAATCTGAAATTTATTTTACATTCAACAAAGACGGTACTGCGGGACGTTCCACTACGGAGCACTCTGCGTGCATTTTGGAGACTGGAGTGTCCGTTTATTGGAAGACGGATTCACTGCGGTTCAGCATGACTAAAAAAAAAGGATTATAGAGATCCACTTAAGCGTTGTATTTTCAAATAGTAGGTCATTTGTGCTCTCACAGGATGTGAATATTGTTTGTATTTCCTTTGGATACAGCACATTCATATGATTTGCACTACCCGGCCACCTTCTGATGGCCACACAACAAGCATTTTCGCAAGTATTATTCTTGCAAGTATTCAGGCGTGCAGATGTTCTGTAAAAAACTGCAATCACAAGCGGTGTCAAATTCTTTGGAAAAACTGATCTTGAGCAGCTTGTTCGGCACGCGAACTACTTTTTTTGTCTGTAGCAGATAAATATCCTGCATTGATTCTTTTATGAAAGTAACTGATAAATACATTCGTTGAACAATACACTTGTTTATAGTAGAAGAAAAACACCATAAACGGACATATACTCGAGGTGTATCAAAAACAACCCTCCGACACGAATGTTAGTTCCCTCTACGGTTTGTTCCTTTTCTTTCACGCCTTCAACGTCGAAAGAGATAGTAAGACCGTCAGGGATACGTTTAAATTGGGCGGAAATTTGGCTTGGTTGCATGCGAAGCGTGGTCTGATACTCCCTGGGCAAAATTTCATCTGGTACATCCAATTTCCCAACATATTGATGTTGTTGTAATTCGACCAGCTGTAAAACTAGGTAGACCGATAGCATTTACCGTCCATAATAGTGATATTACCAGTTAGATCATCTGGTGCAAAAAAGTTTCAGAACCCTGATAAGCCAAATTCACGTCGAAGACAACTCGAGGGCAAAATAATGGGATAACAGATAGCTTCATGTTAAAAGTTGGAAGTGGGTGATGCGAGGAAGAAAGGAAGTTTAAGTACTGCCGTCCCTGTTGACGATGTTTGACGATGTGTGCATGCATGAGCATCCGGACAGTTGCCAATGTTTTACTGTCACGCAGTCAGACCATCTGTCGCCATCATTCCGTGGTCATTCTACCAGCTATGCCAAACTTTGTGGCCTGCAAGGCGTATAGTCGCAGGCGCCAGCGATTTTCTTGTAATGAATGGAAAAAAGTGTTCAAAACCTGTTTTGCAGAAGGAATTGAAGAAACCTACTTTGTCAAGAGTGTCCCAAGCGTACTCAATCCTTGTAACTCTTTGCAGAATTCATAGGCCCAGGCAATGGTTACCTTTGTGAATACTTTGGCAGGACTAATGTTTTACTACACGTACGACTACGTTGGCCGAAGCAATGTCTGTCGTCCCGGCATCTAGCTACTAAGGCCCAGAGACCCATTTAAACTGATCCCGGATTCTTGATGGTTAACTTCTTACTGAACAAAGAGTACATTATCGCTTTACATTAGCTTTGAATGTTGATATAAAGGAATTGGCTGACACTGCAAACAAGAAAGCTATGTTACCCTTTGCATTTTATATTATCTCTGCAAATATGTATGTTCAGTGCAGCATCTTAGTTTATAATGGTTTAAGAATGTCTAAAACAAACTAATAAATGTCTGAGCTTGGTGAGTCTACGTCTGATCAATGGCTTCAACTATTTTGCAAAGTGTTGCTGCTTCATGCAGAAATAAACAAGGCTCCTAATACTAGCACACTCAATAATGCGACTTTGGCCTTTAAACAGCCTGGAAACGTATCTGACACTATTCTTTGTTTAGTCTTGCAGCAAACAATCGGATTTGTTTTGCATTCATATGATATGCTAATTCATGCATTGGATTTGAATGCTTATGGTATTATAGTGAACTAGGTTTGAAATTCTAGAAAGGACTATATATAGAGAAAGCGAGAGTGAGAGAGAAAATAAACCACTTTATGGATCAATGGTGAAAACTATACACTTTGTGTAGCAAAGAATTTGAAAGCATGAATCATGTCTTCACTGTATTCCAGTTACAACTCGTGCTGCACTAAATGAAAAAATGTGCCCAAGCATTCTGATACATTGTTAGGTGGCAAAGGAGAATGTTTGCCAATGCTTCTTTGCTTCCATACTCTCTTTTATTTGATGCATCCTCTTCCTCTTTTCCACCACCATTTAGCACCCCTCGTTCATGAAGATAAGCACGATTTTTTGCCTTGCGTATAGCTTTCTTTGCTCCGTAGTGTGGGCGGCTACTACTTCTGGCCAAGCTATGTTTATTGGCATCCCCCTAAGGGGAAAGCCTGTCTATCTCGGCTTCGTCGTACTTCCCCAACTAAAAAAGGCCTTCATTACCAATGTTCAAGGAGACATGAACATCAACCCAGTGTTCTCGTTTGGTCCTCTTGGTCTCTACGTGGGAGTTTCCTCTGGTCAGTTCACCTACGCCAACGAGACACTACTACAAGGTCCCAACAGCTTTAACGTGGCTGACGGAATCGGACAATTGCATATCCGCTTGACCAACCCCAATAATTTCCAACAGACGGACTTCGTAGGCAACTCAGTTTCAACCAAGTTCACACTATTGGATGGTGAAGGCATTTGGCTCTGACGAACAAACAGCACTATACACAACAGTTAGAGCAAATTGCTACTATAGGATAGAAAACCGTATGCTTTTAAGGTTAATTTAATAAACGATTTTGGTAGTCTATAGATGTACAGTTACGGTTTCCCTAATGGCGAAGTGTCCGTTGAGCTCGTTCACTAGAATGAATGCACTCATGTCTGAAATGCCATATCCTTCTTTTTTTTCTTTTTTAGGAGGAACTTGATGACGCGAATGCTGAAGCCAACAACAAAACGACAGTTGCTTTATTGCCAGTCCTTAAAAGAATCAAATAAACTTGCAGACTTTCCTTCGAACTATCTAGTATCACGATCTCGACGTCTTTTTTTTTAGTTCCGCATTTGGTGTTAATGAAATCAAGATGTGTTTGTTCCCTTCAAGCATATCTTCCATGCCTGCATTCCATTAGCAAGCGCAATTCGACCACTTTTTACTCTAAGAAAGGAAATATTTTTTCTAATACAGGAAAGCACGGACGCCAATGGCGCGTACCAAAGCGTATGAAAATCTTTCGCATATAAAGAGCAGTTTTGTACGAACCTTCACCGTGAAAGTGGAGTGATGAAGTACAAAAAATCTGGAATTCATTCGCCCAAGGAGTACTTTTTCTGGAAATAGATAGCGAATACATCGTA
The DNA here is from genome assembly GCA_002749535.1 of Apophysomyces variabilis. Taxonomy (NCBI): domain Eukaryota; kingdom Fungi; phylum Mucoromycota; class Mucoromycetes; order Mucorales; family Mucoraceae; genus Apophysomyces; species Apophysomyces variabilis. The sequence goes on along the minus strand of MZZL01000404.1, from coordinate 462,809 downwards.
GTCTAACAGAGGCAAGGAGCTATCAAACAATACCTATTGTATCTCTGCGGCTGACAATGCCGGATAAGCAGAAATCTAAGATTCCATCAGAAAAACAAAGAATAAGTCGTGAGCATGCTAATTGGTACGGATATACAGGTCGACAGCTTCGCATAAAAGTCGTGGTTAAAAAAAAGCGGAGTTCAATTTCAGAGGGATAGAGAAAATAGTTGAAAGAGAAGCACTGATTAGTTGTTTAACTAGATATTGTTTCATACCATCTTTCGTAGTACTGTCATTCATGTGTATTTAATCATTATAGAATAAGCGCGATAGTGCTTCTTTAACTCAACCAGCCTGCCTCATTTAGCTATAGCAAAGGATGTGCACAATTAGTAAATGTTTTTATGCTGCTTCAATATTATCAAATTTCAATGGGGACAAAAATCCATATAAAAGCAGCTGCATTTGCGAAGATTCAATCATTTTCACTGATATCAAGCATTATAAATATGCAGAGAACATTGGAAAATTCCAGGACCTAAGAAAACCGGTGTTTGCTATGGTGAACACCCATCCGTCTCTTTTATCACATACGTGGCGACCTCTTGTAGAAGTCTTAATACCAGCCCCGTCTGCAATGCAAGTTGTAACCAAATCGCGCTAGTCATGTAGCATTGAAATTGTATACGTTCCGCCAAAGAACCTATTCATCCAAGACGAGGAAATACAGCACAGACTGTAGGACGAAATCTTATCGCATTTTCGAACTACTTTGACGAACCTGGGCATAGCATATCCACTACTTGCAAATTCACAGCCGCCATCCTCCTCTTTTGCTAATGCTTTGGCTGCCTGGACTCCAGCGACATCCAAGTAAATCCATATATTTCTTTCGGTTGCTTTGAATCTCCACTTGTATGTATATCTCTTGAATGTGTCCGCTTGATAAACCTTCTTGTGTTGGCTAATCTTAAAAGGTTGATAAGGCGATACTATGGAACCAGACGAGGACATAGCTCCTGTAAAAAGCCTCTTTTTATAGAATGTGGCCGTTCTATGTTTATGACCCCGATGTGGTCAATATCATAGGCCTTTAAGATCGCGCCATGGAGAAAAGAAATACTCAACAAGGAGTGTGGGAATGTGAGCACTGATTATTGTACAGGTGGGTTGTTGTTGTCGTTGTGTGTCGTTGTTCTATCCAATAAGCATTTCTCAAAAAGGAGAGTGTTACTGAAAAAGTATAAAGGCCGTTCCACAAAAGACGAAACCCATTGACCTCCTAAACTTTCCAGGTGTCCAAATATGTCTGTGATCACGACTCGTTGGTTGGGCAGAGAATGGCTAGAGGAAACAGAAAAGGAAACTATTTACTGCCACGAAATCCATATTAAAAATCCCCGGGGTTTTTGGATCTTATTGTTGAGTGTCACAGAAGTGTTCATTAGCAAGTTTTTCGACAGTATGCTGAGACGATGAAGAGGGGCGGAATGAGCGGTCCGATAATCCGACACCGAGCTCCTTTTCTGTTTTGTCTTCATTATAATAGATTGGTGTAGATTGGTTTGATGTCTGTTTCATGCCTGCAGCCTCCTTTTAAACGTAACAGATGGCATTCAAAGGGCTTCTTTGTCTGACATGTTGACAACCTGACTTTTTATATGTGTACCTTGAAGGTTACAGGAAATGCAGTGTGACTATGAACTAAAAATTTTTAGTAGAAATTTTTCGTCACGATTGGAGCGGTGAATCAAAGGTTGTGAAACAGATGACCCAGAGGGTACTCATCTGAAGACCTTCTCAGTTATAAGACAATTATAGTTCTGTCATAACTTGGATTTATCTCCCTTTTCTCTTCCCTTCCATTCAATATTACCCTTGTCACTTCTCTTTTCCTTGGTTCTTTGTTTGCTTCTTCTGCTTCCTCTTGAAAATCATGCACATGCAACACAGCTTGATCTTTATACTGTTGCTCGTTACACTTGCCCGAGTACAAGCACAGGGTAAGACGCCCGAATTCCTTTCTCCTCTCGTTGAATAGCGTGGCCTCATCACAAAGTGTTGTTGCTTTCGATTATTAGAACCCGTAGAAGCAAATGCATGCGCAGCCGAACCAATTGAAAACTACAATATGCCTTTGCGTGTAGGCTCCATTTTCATTATACTTGTCACAAGTGCCGTTGGTAAGGAAAATTCCATCTTTCTCTATTATTTCGTGCTACATGTCATGGATGATTAAGCAAATTCAAAAAAAAAATTAGGCGTTTTTACACCCATGATATTACACCGTATACAGCCTTATAGCAAAGGCAGTATTCGTGATTGGATGCTGACGATTGGAAAATTCTGTAAGTCTTGTCGAGAAAGTAGCTTGTTCACTGAAATTAAAGTCCTAATGATCCTCCTTTTTTATTTTTTAGTTGGCACTGGTGTTATCCTCGCAACGGCCTTTGTTCACATGTTACCGGAAGCTTTGGAAAATTTTCATAGTCCGTGTCTGAGTGAAGGATGGAGATCCTACGAAGCGTTTGCGGGTGTATTTTGTATGATCGCATCCTTCGCATTGCAACTATTGGAACTAGCAGCGGTAGCCAATGTTGATCGTATACGGGCTCGTAGAAGACAGAATAGTGGCGATGTCGAGAAAGTTCAAGTGACAGCATCGGAGGAGTCGTCGCAAGCTACAGCTCACAATAACGAACATGTCGGCCACGTTCATAGTGCGGGTTTGTTAGAAGATGACCAGTCATTCAGAAACATCGGTACACTTATGTTGGAATTGGGTATCGTTATGCATTCTATTATTATCGGCATCACACTTGCAAATACTGGCAACGAGCAATTCATTACGCTGCTTATCGCGCTCGTTTTCCATCAAGTAAGTAAAAGCAATGCAAAAAAGGGGTGTGCTAAGCTTAACAAATTCTTTTGTTATGCCAGTTCTTTGAAGGGATTGCATTAGGCACTCGTGTGAACGACTTGAACAATAAGTCATGGAAGAAGCCTTTTATAATGGGACTTGTGTTCTTGGTCATGACTCCTATTGGCGTTGCCATCGGCATCGGTATCCACTCTTCTTTCAATCCAAATTCCTCGTCAGCCACACTCGCCAGTGCTATCCTTGACTCTCTTTCGGCTGGTATTCTTCTGTACAACGCCTACGTATCTCTCATGAGTATGGAAATTAACCATAATGAGGAATTCCGAAAGAGCTCTTTCCAGCGTAAGGTTGTCTGTTTCATGTCTATGTATATCGGTGCCGGTTTAATGGCTCTTCTGGGCAAGTGGGCCTAAAAAAACCCATTCCTTCTTCAAGATGCATTTCTTCCCCTGCCAAAAAAGCCATTGCCGTTTATCATCTTTCACCTCTTCTTCATCCTCATTCTCTTACACTTATTGTAATATAACCAATATCCTTTGCATGTAATGCTATCCCTTGTATCATGTAACATAAAGAGCTCATGGGTCAGCATGCCCATACGTCATGACCTTAATTTTGGTGTTATTACTATCAGCTCAAACGGGTCATTCTCTGGAGTCTTTGATCATCCCGTTTACCATCAATATCAAGTGTCTTCCTACACGACCTATAAGCGGACAGGAAACATTCCAAATTTCAACGGCTTCTAAACATTGCTAGGGTTTGTATTCGCTGTAAACACACCACGCTCTCCTTCCGAGGTTTTCTATGCAGATCCGACATAATAACCTAGGAGGGTTTATAAATGGCCCTGTTTGTTGATGGCTTAATCAACAAAATGAGCCTGAATAAATCTTTTATATACAAATGTCATGAATGAAACAAGAAAATAAAAGTACAATTTTTGAAAGTTAATTTAATTATTTATGTCATCTGGCGCAGAGCATCTTCCGCCAGCTCACTTCGCCTGCGCTTTTCTTCGTCAGAGCGACCAGGCAAGTGAGTGAATCCTGTTTCTGTTAAGGCAGATCCACCCCACATATCCTCAAACTTGGCAGCGGTAGTAGAAAAGGCTGTAGGGTCCATTGTTCGGAAGCCTTGCATGTCACGCTGGGAAGCAAGAAGTCCGCCCGACTTGAGGCTCTCCCACAGACTACTCCTTCTCCTCTGGGGCTAACAACAGATGATCAGCATCTGTTATCAAGATGTTTGTCATTTTAGCTACCTACCGTCGTTGAGGAGGATTGTTCCATTGATTTCTTCATATCTTGAGACATATTGTCAACGTCAGACTGAATTTGCAATTTATCAGACATGCTATTTTGTTTAGGGTTTTAGTTCACTTATATATCCCGCAAAGCCATGTTCATCAATTATATATAATCAGTAAAATTCATGCAAAACCTGTTCCAAGTCATTGTTTCATCATGCCCCGTATGCGGATGTTTCACACACTAAATGTTATACACTGAGAAACTTCTCCCTGGCTTAGGCGGAATACAAAGAAAAAGGCTTAAATTGGGTGTGTTCCTTCTCATGTTATGTACCTGCTATTGAATGAAAAGATACTAATGCTGCCCTATACTTTTTGGCCATCCCAGTTGTCTTTTTGAACTATGATTTCTGCAATATCAAGTTCTGCAGCTATGGAAGTCAATGGGAAGGTATAGCTGGAAAAGGGTCATGCCACTTTCTGGTCTGAATCTGTCAAATATAAGTAGTAATAGAATAGCGTCAGCGATGTGAAACAAGGGGGAAGTGATAACATGAATCATGTGGTTGGTCTTTGTTGGGTGAGAGTCAGATTTGGGGATCTTGATTAAATTACGACTTGAACCTTTTAGGTACCAAAAGGTACTATGTTGACTGTTCAAGGAATTGGATAAATAAAAGTAGCAGCGTTCTCGGAATTGTACCATCTCTACAAAGGAAGATAATTTATTTCACCGAATGCAACAGTATCCGTTCATGTTTGCCTTTTGCATCAAATACTCCGATAGATGGGAACTTCTATACTGTTACCAACCAAAAAAAAAGTCCTTGATACAGATTGTATTTCCTGTAACCTAAATGCTTTATTTGGGTGATCCTAGTTATTCCACTGCCTTCCTAATAGAAAACAGAAGCCACAGTGGTAAGAGCTATCTTTGTTGGGCTGTGTGATTGCCCTTCGCAATAGTAAGAGGTCCTATATCTTTAAATATTATTGGGGCTGAATCTGAGTAACAGTGCTGCTGTTTTGGTAGCCAGCAAACAGCATTATCAATTACTTCTAAAGCGTGTATGCGCAAGAACAAAAGCTGTTGTGCAAGAAAGCACGGAATGAAGGTATTTCTCGGGAAAGGTAGCATTCACTTCTAAAGTACAAATATTTTACGATAAGATAAGATAGCACTAACAGTTCTTTATCCTTTTGGTCAAGGATACGAGATATTCTACAGACTGTGAGTGCAACATGGTCTGTATGTTGACATCTCTTTTGCTTTTCCAGCATTTCAAGGCCAATCTGAGTTCTGGAAAAGACGAGGAGAATGCATATGCAATTTAATGCTTATATGCAATGTTTTGATTGGTGGATAGTGCTTGAACCTGCATTGTCAGTCCTATTCCCGAATACAAACAAAGAGAACAATTGAGAGGTGGGGAACGCAGCCGATAGCTGAGTACAAAGTACTCACATTGGAGCAGCGAAATTTCATTCAATAATATAGTTCGTTTGCGAGCAGAATAAGAGGATTTAACGCAGAAGAGTCTTGACTGTCAAAGGGAAAACTGGCTAGCCATTGCCAAAGAATTACCCATGAGGGTTATTTACATAAACGATGATTGCGTTGAGGAACACAGGGCTTAGGTCAATGACATGCCCAGAATTTGCAGTCTCCGCTAGCAGTGTGATAAATATAATGACAGACGGATTGCAATCCGATTTTGGCATCAAGGTAGTTCATGGTGTACGATCCCTTGATTCAGCATTCCACCAAAGGTGCGGTTGAGAATGCTGCAGATTAAAACGATGGACCTCACTTGAGCAGAAAAATGGATAGGAGGTCAATGACAGGATAGTGGGGTGCGTTTTGCAGAACAATGCCGGAAGTGACTATGAGGCATACACGGAAATCAAGCCTAAAATGTTACACCTGAACCAATGTTATAAGGGCTTTCAACATACAGTTCTCCGCGGGAGAAGGTTCATAGCGGAGGGTAACTGGGTGCCCATACCCTGCCCCAACACCCTTTGAGAAACACAGAGAGAGGCATTGATTGTGTTCAATTAGTTGATGTAACTCAAGCCAAGCGGCATGATTTGAGTCTCTCTCTCTCTCTCTCTCTCTCTCGCGTTTCTGCTAACCCGGGTTTTTGACTATGGGCAGCAAACGCCACTAGGAATAACCCTTTTTAGTGATAGCTACTCGTTGATGAATTCCAAACCGCGCTATCCTTATGCCGTCATTATCCCACAACACTTTTTTGGGCGGGTAACCTATTTCGCTTACTTACGTCGTACTCGTAAACCCCGATCAGAAGCCATCAACGCACGTGCAACCTTAAAAACGTCCATCTCTCCCCTCTCTCCCCCTTTTTTCTCCCTTCAGTGCACGCCGAATGACCAGCCATCATCCTCCATTACCGGCCAACTCCAACTCCACTTTGTCAACATCGCAATCGTCCACCAACATTGTCGGTGTTCATTATCGAGTTGGCAAGAAGTTGGGGGAGGGCAGTTTTGGTGTTCTGTACGAAGGTTAGATAGAGAAAAAAAAGTTTTTTTTCTAACCTGTGAGTTATCTCCTGTTTTACCTTACTGATCCTCTCTTATATAGGTCTTAATCTATTAAACAATCAGTCGGTGGCAATCAAGTTTGAACCACGAAAATCAGACGCACCCCAACTTAGAGATGAATACCGCACATACAAGATCCTGGCCGGTTTACGTAACGTAACATGCTCATTATGCGCGCTCTGAATTGACCTTGTCGCGTTGTTCTAAACCCATTCTTTTCCGTCCTTTTTTTCTCCATTTTTTTGTGGTTCGGTTCACAGCCGGCGTTCCGAGCGCGTACTATTTCGGACAAGAAGGTTTACACAATATCTTGGTGATCGACCTACTTGGACCTAGTTTGGAGGATTTATTTGACATGTGCGGACGCAAATTTTCTGTCAAAACAGTGGCTATGTTGGCCAAGCAAATGGTAAATGATATTTTACCTAAACTGGTACTCCTGTTCCTGACATGATTTGAAATAGCTTTATCGTGTCGAAAGCGTCCACGAGCGTAATTTGATTTATCGGGATATTAAACCCGATAACTTCTTAATTGGACGACCTGGATCAAAATACGCTAATATGGTGTTCCTGATCGACTACGGAATGGCTAAACAATACCGTGACCCTAAAACCAAACAACATATTCCCTACCGTGAGCGCAAAAGTTTATCGGGCACTGCAAGATACATGAGCATCAATACCCATTTAGGAAGAGGTAACAAATTATACAGGGGTACTCCGCCCGAATATAACACATCATTTATTTTATTCTCAGAGCAATCACGGCGAGATGATCTTGAATCATTGGGTCATGTCTTTATGTACTTTCTGCGCGGCTCTCTTCCGTGGCAAGGACTTAAGGCCGCCACAAACAAACAAAAATATGAAAAGATTGGAGAGAAGAAACAGTCGACAGCCGTGAAAGACCTATGCGATGGTTATCATGGTAAGCAACTGCCTCCTGGAAAAGAGAAAAGAACAGATCAAAAGATGTGGATGTTAATGAAAACCAGAGGAGTTTGGAATCTATCTTCAATATGTTCGTAAACTGGGATTTGAAGAGAGTCCCGATTATGCTTTCCTACGAGAACTATTCAACAAAGTCCTGAAACGTCTGGGAGAGACGGATGACGGTGTGTACGATTGGATGTTACTGAATAACGGCAAAGGATGGGAGGTAAAAGAAAGTACAGAATATTTCCATTGATCGAACTGCCCCCTTAAGTCTCCTAACATAAATCTACAGCACCGTTCGGAAAGTCGCAGTCGCCACATGCGTGAAGAAACAACCAGACTGACGCTGCAACATAGCATCCAAGCACGTAGATCTACCCCCCGTCAACAGTCCATTAAACATCACGCATCTCAACGCCAAACGAAAACCCAGGTATCACCTCCTCTTCCTCAGGAGGAAGATAAGAACCCCCCATCTATGCGAGTGCCTCCAATCCCTGCCGGCAACCAGGACACCAACCTAGCACAGGAAGACGTACCACAGAAAGAACCACAGCGAGGCGGATTTTGGCATACCCTTGTGGCACTCGTTTCTTGTGGTACCCTTAGTTAGACTTCTTTTCTTTTTCTCTTTTTATTTCATTTACGAGCTGTCTCTTCTTCACGTTCAAGCAAACACAATTCGCTATGATATGGCCCACTTTATTTCTCTTTTTTTTTTCTTTTTTTTCTTTCTATCAACGTACAAAGCTTCACTATGTTGTGGGATAGAGCCATTAACTTCTGTTTTCCTTTTTTTCCAAGCTATAAAAGTTTTTTCTAATTGATCAAGACAAAAATAAATTGTTCGATGAACCCTATTAGATACTAATGCACGTTTACCATGGAAATGGCATAATTGGTTGCATGGCAATATTTATAAGCAATAACTGTGGGGTTACAGACTGATTAACCTACAGAAATGCCTAACCATTAGCCCTTGGTAATGAATGGAACAATAATAAGGTACGTTCCACGGAGCATATGATTAAATTCCTTCTTCTTTTCTCTCCTAATGACTTAGAAATCCCTGAAATGCTTGCATTGTTCAATTAACCGAAAAGGAAGAAAGAACAAGAAGACACAACAGTATCTGCTGCGTTTGGATAGGACTTCAAGAATGATGCCTGTTCGGGTAAGCAATCTGAGTTAATTAACGGAGGAATGCATATCTGTCACCAAGAAAAGAAACAAAAGCATATGCGAGATGAACGATTCTTATAAACACATTGCATATGAAATCCGATGGATGGGAGAGTCAATAACGCATTTAGATGACAATAAATAAAAAGCACCAAAACTTGAAAACACTCAGCATCATCAAACTTTGAGAAAACGGAGTTTCTGCAGATCCGAGGAGAAAAGGTAATTCTCTATCCGCGCCAGAAAATCAGACAGTTGAAGTTTACGAAGGCCATAGTTTTTGTGAGTTTGCGCACAGGAAAATGCGGTTTAGCATGCCAAGCACCTTTGTTGAATTAACCGATAACCGTTTTTGGCACCTAATGAATGGCCAAGGTCCAGTTACCCAGGGCCCATTTAGACGCAACATCTCAGAGAATAAAACCCCATTCCATTTTCATGGCTTCTTTTGTTTTTGTATTTTTCTCTCTTAAAAACCAAAGGTATTTATACTCATTTTAAGGGGAAATACACATTAGAGAAAGTTGCCTGTACGAATAATTCCTGGTCTTCGTGAAAAAAAAGTTGAGGATGTCTTAAAGGATAGGCTTACCAATCATCGATTAATTGGCGGAGTTGGTCCGAAAAGGAAAGGAAATTGAGCCGAAATAATCCAACTTTCAGACTATTATACAACGATAAGAAAATTCTAGCGCTTCTATTTCTAAAGGTGAAAGCTCATAGATAACCTAAAAGTTTATTCGTGCTGCATCTATGCCTCCATACATGAGCGGACCTTCTCTGACTTGTTTTCTTTTTCAAGGTGGAGTGCAACCCAATTGTATGCATTTTGCGGTATCTTTTAAAAGTGGGATCTAACTATGCTATTGTGGTTCAATATCAGAAGTCTTATTTTTTATTGCTTTCTTGAATGCATGCACCCAATTGGTGTTAAGATTTCCAAAACCTTGAGAAAGTTGATCGACTACGCAGGCCTTCGGTTCAACTGCGCTTCAAGTACGGTTTGCAATAGTGGTGGTGTCAGTCCCCTTTGATATGACTCTCACAGGACCTAGTGAAAATTAAAACTTCTTCCTCTTTTGGTTTTTTTTTGCTATGTCTAGCAAACCCATTCTGTGTCGGTTGTTTTACAATAGGATTTGACGGCGTAATTAGTAGGTTTGCGGTAAGAGTGTCAAAAGCTTAATATGCTGTGATACGAGGCTCAAGTTCAAGTTTTGTCACATTTTTTCCCATGAGTATAGTGCCAACGCAAAGAATAATAATAAATTTTCATTGGCGACATACACATTGTTAGTGTGGACTATCTGATGGTTGTGCTAATTTTTTTTTGCGCTTCTCAATGGCCTACCGCAAATCTTTGCATGCATATAGAGGAGAAACACCGTGACGCCATTGTTTCTTTACTGTTTTTATCCCTGCGGGCAGCGCTAGTGTGCGAATGCCTAGATTGATCATACCATGCTACAGAGACAAAAATTGATAATGTGGATATTACCAGGTTTTGGAGGCAAGCAGCCATGGCTTAAGATAACAAGCATAGAAAATCCTTATCCAACGCGTTTTCCATGTAATAGGCCTGTCACTTTTCTGATTTTCCATGCAAGTTTTCCAGAGGAAAGCGCATCATCTTCGCGATCCATACGCATAGCGTGGAAAAACAGAAGCTTGTCGTGCTACTTGGTTTGAACCGACTGAAATGAACGTGCGCATGTGCTATTCCTTGAATGTTCAGCAATATGAAAGGTTTTGCGTAGAAGCTAAGAAACGTCGTGACCATACAGCTACATGCTTCTTCTCGAGGCCGCCATTATCTTGTGACATAACAAACATTTCAACGTGCCTATAAGTACTTTTCAATCTGGAAGCACAAAAAGAAAGATGAAAAGGAAGGAGGCAAACACCAAAAAAATGGCATCCTATTATTCATTGTCATTCAGCAGAATCCAAGACGTGTACATTAAATATGTGGAACCACATTTAGGCAACGCAAAAAAGCCTTCACGAACGATGCTTGCTTCAGCCGCGGCTTTAACCTTGTTTTACCTTTTGTACGATCGTATTACACTTCCTCCAAGATCATTACGCCATATCCCTCGTATTGGTTATTTTTCCTATATGAAGGCTCTCTTGCAAAAAGTGCCGAATCCTTTGTTTTCGGAAAAGCTTATTTTACCTCTCCTTGAAAAGAAGGGTAGTAACGGGATCTATCTGGTAAGCAAAGAAAAATAAATTTAGCCTGAAACGGATTTATAAAACAGTAAAATCATGATGAAAAAAAAAAGCGTCCGGCCCCTTTTGGTTGGACTGTCTGCCTGACAAACCCACAAGCTATTACGCAATTGCTTTTGCGCGTGGGTAAGTGGAGAAAGAGAGAGAGAGAGTTGCCTGATCACTCTATCCACCCTTTCATTTTCCTTGTCCATCATTGCTTTAGATGCCTTTCCTAAAGTGGATGTAGTTAGCGGTAGAGAAGGCACGCTGGGCGTTCGTTTTGTCCGTGGTCCTAACCTCTTTTTCCTTAATGGTGCTCATTGGAAAAAGCAGCGCAAGGTAAAAGAATGATATGGTTCTGCGCTCAATACTAGACGCCAATATGTTAAATAGATCACAAACCCAGCTTTCCGCCGGTCTATGCCTGTTCATGTTTTTGGCGTTTTAGCACAAAAACTGATCAAGGAAATGGATCGAACAGACCTTGTCGTGAACATCATGGACTTGATGGCATGTTTTGCCCTTGATTCGCTTGGCAAAGCAGGATTTGGTAAGGTATTTTCCATTATTACCCGTCACCCTTCTGAAAACAGATTCATACCAAATTGGTTCATTCATGGTTTTTTCTTTTTCTATAGATTTTGAATTTAATGCTATTGAAAATCCAAACAACGAATGGGTGGCTCTCTATCACAGTGTGATGCGAGGTCATACTGACGCAATGTTCAACTTTTTCCCTATCTTGGATCAAAAATTCTTATGGCTCTTTCCCAAAAGACAAAAGATCCATCGCGATCTTACACGGTTCTCGGAAATGCTTGACGACATGATCCTCCGCAAACGCCAGACCATTGAACAAGGACGAACAAATAGCAGTTTAAAAGAAAATGAGAAGGATCTTCTTACTCTGTTAATAGAAGGTGAACAGCACGGTGACGGCGTCCTCACAGATGAAGAATTGAAAGTAAAGATGATAAAAACGAACTTAATCAGTGTAGCGGGCAACAGCAGCAAGAGGGATCTTTATTTAATCTCTTCCTTTTTCCTTTTTTTAGAGCAATTTATGCGCCTTCATTGTTGCCGGTAACTGCCTTTTGCCCTTGTGCTCTGGAAATTCTATGGACAACATTTTGCTTACGGCTGTTTTAACTACTAGGCCATGAAACGACTGCTACTGCTCTCGCTTTTGCTATCTATCATATGGCGGTTCATCAGGTAACGAAAGTAAAAAAGTTTTGACCAAAAAGAAACTTTGCTAAACATGAGGATAAGGATGTTCAAGAGAAAGCTAGAAAAGAAGCATTGGAAATCTTAGGCAATGACGCTGTGGATATACTGCCCACAGTAGAAGAAACAAGACGACTAGAATACATTGAAATGGTGATCAAAGAGGTAAGGCTACTGGTCAGGGCGATTGCATATATATGTTATATGTCAAACAATCTCTGTTTAGACATTACGTGTGTATACGCCCGCATCCATTACAACTACTCGCATTGCTACCAGAGATGAGGATTTAGGCGGAACCTTCATTCCGAAAGGTTCACTTGTCATTGTTGATATGTACAACTTTCACCGTAGCCCTGACTTATGGGAAGATCCGGAAAGATTTAATCCTGATCGATTCGCCTCTGGAGTAGAAGAGAATAAACGGTCAGGAAATGGAAACAGCTGGATACCGTTTGGAAGCGGTGGCAGACAATGTATCGGGATGAACTTTAGCTTGGCAGAGCAAAGAGTTCTGATTCCCATGCTATGTAAGTCTGAGGAGTGCAGGTTGGGGCACGCTGGAATGAAGACAAGGGCAAAGTAACCTATTTTAAACGCAGTGAGAAAATACACATGGACACTTCCCGAAGATTCTATGCACAAGGAATGTCTTCTAACAAACACACTCGGCGTTCTAACTGCTGAGAAGCTGTATATACAATTTAAAAGAAGATATTAGCGCGAAAAAAAAATTCCAGTTGGAAAGAAAGAACAATCTAATTGAATGACTTTGAACCTAAACTTTGGAGAATCACACGTGCGGAAAACGTATAGCTTACTTTGTAAGGAGTGCACGCGACAAAAGAAACCCACTTTATCCAGAAACAACGCCATGCATGCTACATGGAACAGCTACTTGACTTACATAGAGCGTTGTACGAGTTACGTCTTTGGAACAATCTTATCGATTCCATTCGACCCAGAGTGTATGGCAATTTGACTTGACCGACATATCCATATTCATTCAAACAATGCGTTGTTTCTCTTAATAATATAAACTGGTTGCCGCAAATATGGGCAGTCGTATAAGAACTATCTCTATTTCTCTTTATCCCTTGTGTAGCCAACGACATCTACCACGCTTTATATTGCCTTCTCTTTCGTTTTGGATGGTTTGATTCTCCCTTTATGGACGTTTTCTTGGTCTAACGGTGTCTTTATATGAGATTTGTTGCCATTGACAAAAGGGGATGAACGAGGATGAATAATTTAATAACAAGCTAAAATAAAAAAAAAGTTAACGCATAGATGGATGTGTATAATGGTATGAAGTATGTTGTGGTACAGGATAGTAAGAAGGATGAGGAGGATAATTGTTGGTTGGCGTCGACGCGCTTTGGCTTATGGACGGGAACGGATACATCATGGCTGAAGCACGAGGATCCTGGCGATACGCGCGATGATAGCTGTGTGGATCACTATGGGGTGTTGGTCCCGTTGCCATGGCTTGTGGTGTGTAGTAAGGATGATGATGGACAGGCGGTGACGGTAACGAGGACGAAGAACCTGACTGAAATTGTTGCGCGTATTGGTGTTTCAGTTGTTGCTCACGTTGATAGGCCTGCATTCGGTTCCATTCGTACTGCAGTTGTTGTTGCTGTAAGCTAGGTTGCGGATAACGTCGTTGTTGCATGTCTGGTTCGCTTTTCATATGCTTCATACGGGACATGGTAGCGGGACTAGACGAGGTGGATGTGCTTCGCTGGGGTATCACAAGATCGTCCTGACTGTTGCGTCTGCTATTCGCCGCACTCGTGTTGCTGCTTCCCTTCTTAGATGACTTTTTCTTCTTTAGGTTTGGAGTCGATCGAGAATGGCGCATTCCCTTTTTAGGCACTTGCTCACCATGCGTCGTTGTTGGTACTGTTGGCTGGCTAGCGTCATCTTCCGTTTCCTCCTCCTTCACTTCTCTATGTACTTTTTCATGTCTTGATTTTGGTTTGGCCTTGGACCGTTTTCTCGTAATGGATCGCTTCGTGCCGCGGCTTGCATTATCGTCGCTTGTCTCGTCATCTGCATCGATATGGCTCTCGTCCTCTTCGGCTTTTCCTTCCATTTCTTCAGAGTCTACTTCTTTATGAGAGGTAGAGGAGGACGTAGACGAAGAGCTGGGTGGCGTCGTGGTACTTGTTGTGCTTCGCGTATCGCTCTCAACCGACATGCCTGCTGAGGTTGGTAACGAACTACGAGATACAGATGGCTTGGCAGGGGCAGGGGCTTCATTTGGCAATGGATACACTAGTGGTGTACTACTGGGATCGACAAATTCCGGCGGCAGCGTTTGGGGGGCGGCGTACAGATGGGGCGGACTAGCAGCAGGATTGATCATGGCTGGGTGCGGTGGTACAGGACCTAGCCCAAACCCCGGTGAAATTGGGTACGGCATCATGCCCATGGTTTGTTGCTGTTGCTGCTGTTGTTGTCGCACAACCGCCATTTTTACCTGCTGACGATGCCTATCTTTCATCCGCGCGATCATGGAATCGTTCGACTCCACCATGTTGGCTTCAGGATCGACGCGATTGACCCAGCTATCCACTTTTCGTTTCACCATTAATCGGTGATCCTGAGTACGACGCTCCATAATTGGACGTGCACCTTTCGTCATACGTACCCCCTGCGGATTGGCTTCTTCTTCTTCTCCAGAGTCTGAATCATTAACGTCGTCTGAATCAGATACATCAGAATCGAGTACGACGGGAGTAGTTACTGCATGTGTGGGTTTTGCGGGCGTTGGGTTTGTCTTGGTCGGGGTTGTCGAAGCAAACAGGCTCGATGTTGCGGAAGTTGCTTGTTGCTGCTGCATCAGTGCGGCGAACATGGATGTTCCGAAGGAAGAAGTGGCAGTAATGGTAGTACTAGGACTGCTAGTCGTGATGGTATTCTGCGCAGGTCCACTGTCGTTGTCTTGCTCCAGCGAACGTAAGTTTCGCAGGTAGCTGCTGTAGATACTGTCATCGTTAATTAAGAAGTCGGATTTGGGGGTGGGCTGGTTGTGTGTTGGTTTCTGCGCTGATGTTGCATTGGTTACTCTGGTCGTGGCAGGTGCATCTAGTTGCAACTGTTGTGACAGGGCAACGGCCAATGATAAATCGGAATGGAACTCGTCTAGCACGTTGTTTGTAAGACTAGCCATTAGTTCCTTATCACCTCTTTTTTTTTTCTCTCCTTACCTTGAGTCTCCGAAGGTTTTGCTTTTAGCTCTGAGAAAATATCATCAAAGAGGCTTCCGGATTCCAATGGACGTGTTGCTGGTGCCGACTTTGGCGCTGTTTGCGTGGTGACAACGGGTTGTTTATTAGCCTGTGGTTGATTAAGTTCGAAGTTGAGATCTAGTGTGAGTGGTTCTAGTTTCAGAGGCGGTGATGTGGGGACAGGAACGGGAGGAGGAGTAGAGGGAGCATTCTGTTGCTTTTCCTTGCTTTTCTTCTTGTTATAAAGACTGCCTAGCTTCAGAAGGCCCATTGAGTCGAAAATAAAAAGGAAAGGAAGGGAAAGAGTTGGTCTATGTCAATGGGCAAGATTAAAAAACGATTGAGTCGGGCTCCAGCAAATCACGAGTCAGTTTGCCACATCTACGCTTGATTGTACGACTTAAACTCATTCGCAGGGCACATCAAACTGTAATAAATAAAACTAATATAATTGCAATTGCAATGAAACCTGCGGGCGAAATCCGACAGTCGGGCATCCAAATCCTGAATTATCTAATGACGCGTATCGCAGCCGTTCCGTTGCTATGCAATATATTAAACTCATCCCAACATTAGAAAATAAATAGTTGGTAGGTATTTGTTGATTCTTTTTTGCGTTGATTTATGGATCAAAATAGAGACCATAATAGAATCCAACTGTATTTATCACTCAGCAATACAAGTTTCGGTCAAAGTTAGGATCGTCCTGCAAAAAGGGTAAGTGACACAAATGGGTTCGGAGGAAGAGATGTGGAAGACAGATGATTGCAGTCTAATACAAAAGATCGAAAGGCTTTTGTTATTATTTTTCTTTCGCGTCGAAGGAAGGTTCCTGAAGCACCATAGTTTTAGCATGCACCATATAAAGATAAACAAACTGGCAATTACTTTATCCCTTTATTAAATTGTCCTATCAGCTAGAGACAGAAGACGTTTGTGCAAGATCACACAAAACCTTCTCTCGCGATCACAATTTTTTTTTGCGGATATTATTGCATGTCCAGTTCCGCTCTTTTCTTTCTCCTCCCTTGTTCCTCGTTCCCGCGCGTATCCCCTCACGGCTGGCAAGGAAGAGGGAAACTAAAAAGTGTTGATACCGAGCGCGAGAGAGGAGGACACCTTTCGTTATAAATTCCACCATGGGGAAATCAAAGCATACCAAATCAGAAAACCTGGCTGATCTTACCGAGCTTCAGGACATCGACGAAGGCGCCATTGTAGCGACTCTTAGATCCCGTTTTGAAAACGACATTATTTACACTCGCATCAATGACACATGCTTAGTTGCCGTTAATCCTTTCAAACCACACATTCCGACACACACTTCCCTAGACTATGTAGCCGAGTACAAAGATACATCCTCATCCACCCGTCGCTTGGCGCCTCATATATATCAGTTGACAAATCAAACGTATTTACATATGAGACGTACTGGAATTGATCAGTCAATGATTCTTTCGTAAGATAAATGTCTGTCCTTTTTAGTACCTGATTAATTTTTGTTACTTTGTTTTTCTGGTTTCCAGGGGCGAAACAAACAGCGGCAAAACATATACATGCGCATCCATCCTTCAGCATCTAGTTACACTTAGTACCCACAAAAAAGAATCGAAACTTCAGAACCAAGTGATCCATGCCCAAACTATTCTCGAAGCTTTCGGAAACGCGAAAACAGTATCCAATCCGAATGCTTCTCGTTTCGGAAAATATGTAGAAATCCAATTTAACGAACGTGGTCGTATGGTGGGTGCGAAGACGCTCAACTACCTGTTTGAAAAACAAAGAGTTATCCGACCTCGCGGCGAACAGAGTTTCCATGTATTTTCTTATCTGCTGGCTGGGGCATCTCCCGAAGAAAAATCGGTGTTGAGATTTGGCGAGCTTCCCAACTATACTTCCTCAAACCAAACCCCATCCGCAACCTTGGAGCCGAAGGAACAGTATGAAGCCTTGAAGGCTTCACTGCGCTTACTAGGGTTTAGCAAACGGATTCAAGCTCGCATCATGCAATTACTTGCTTGTCTCTTACACTTGAATCAAATACAGTTCGTGGATGATACAACTTTACAGGAGGCTGCTTATGTAAAGAATGTCGAGCTCCTCGAATTTATTGCGGACAGTCTCGGAGTGGATCCGCGCGCACTTGAGAACGTATTGACCTATAAAACGCAGATGATAAAGAAAGATGTGACGACTCTGATTCTAAATGCAAAACAGGCCTCTGAACAACGAAACGATTTGATTATCACACTGTATTCACTGCTATTTACATGGATTATCGAACAGATTAATAAGAAAACATGCAGCGACAATGTCCATAATGTGATCTCCATCCTGGACATGCCTGGGCCGCATATATACAACACGCAGGCGTCCTTTGACAACTTTTGCGTAAATTTTGCATGCGAACGAGTGCAAAATTACGTTCAGCAACAGATATTCGAAACGGATCCTGAAGACTATCGGTTGGATGGCCTTCGTGTCGCCGATGTGCCCTATACCAGCAATTCAGCGTGTCTCGAATTATTTGAGCGACCAAAATGTGGTCTCCTCGATATCATGAATAGCTTTAGTAGCGGCAAAAAGTCGGCAAACAAAGGAACAGATGCGAATATGTTGGAATGTTTCACGAAGTTCAACGCTGGTCATGCCTCATTTGGTCTAAAGTTGGCTGATACGGGATCTCGTCTTTTTGCTATACAGCATTTCGCAGGCGAGGTTACTTACGATCCGAACGGTTTCTTGGAAAGTAACAAAGATGCGTTGAGCGCAGATTTTGTGTCACTTTTCCGAGGAGCAGCGGACATACCCCAGTCTTATAATGCATTTGTAGTGGGCCTGTTCGCGGATAACAACGTTCAAACAGAAACCCATCCTAAACAGGCGGATGCTATCATGACTGCGCAGCAGATGAATAAACCTGCAAGGGCACCTTCCATGCGCCGCTCAAAGTCCAGAAAACGAAACGGTTCGAACGAAGAGGAACAAACTCCTGAAAAAGTGAATCAAACGAAGGTCACAACCGCATTATCACAACTGCAATCGTCGTTAGCAGACCTTATGGTTACGCTAGAGGAAACTATCCCATGGTTCGTGTTCTGTCTGAGACCGAACGATACAGGCGCGCCGAACACGTTTGACACCAAGAGCGTGAGAGGGCAAGTGCGAAGATTTAACTTGACAGCGGCTGTAGAACGGCTTCGCACAGTTTACACCATTTCATTTGACCATGCGGAATTTGTTGCGCGATATGTTCATATACTGCAAACAATTGGTATAACTACAGATCAACTTCCAAGAGCACAGTGTGACGCCACTGTGCGGGTGTTTGAATGGACGTTGTCCCAAGCAGCCATTGGCAACAGTAGGGTAAGGAATGAGCGAAAAAGGTAAGACAATGCGGTCTGACATCCTACATATAGATATTTTTGAACGAAGCAGCTTGGTGCCAATTAGAAGACCGTTTACGTACAATGGAAAAAGAAGAACAAAGGCGGCAAAAGGAGGAACGACGGGCAACGACCGATATTTCCGGTGGGGCCATCATGCATGAACAGAGCGCTGATGGGTTATCGAATGCTTCATATGGCTCTGGTGCCGATCTGTTAACAGCGACTGCATCAGAATATTCTACTGGAGATCGACGAGCAGCGGCTATGGCTAATGCAGCGGCGGCGGGCTTGCCTATGCCACGTGGTCCTCGTGCTAGTAGGGCAATGAGTACAACCTACACTGACGATCAGCGATCGTTCTATACAGATACAGACTACCAGAACGATCCGATGTATTATAGCTACAACGAAAATGATTCGCAAGCAGGCTCCGAGGGGTATCGATCCAATGCATCTGCATTATTTGAGTTGAAGCAAATGCCGGCGTATCATTCAGAGAAAACACTTCCCCAGGAGGAAGCAGAGGAGGACCAAAAGCCTACCAAAGTTCGCAAACAATGGGTAGCCTTTGTATGGCTTATGACGTGGTGGATCCCCTCCAAGTTTCTGCTGTGGTGTGGTCGAATGAAACGTGCTGATATACGACTTGCGTGGCGCGAGAAACTGACCCTGTGTATGATCATCTTTCTAATGTCTGGCTTTATTATTTGGTTCCTTGTCTTTTTCGGTCGTTTGATTTGTCCACATCAAGACGTATTCTCTCCCTCTGAATTGCAAGCTCATAGTGATGCCAATAATGCCTATGTTGCTATTCGCGGTGAAGTATTTGATCTCACAAAATTTGCTCCCCACCACTGGGCCAGCCTAGTGATTCCTCAAAGTGCGATTCTTTCGTACGCAGGAACCGATGCAAGCGATCTCTTTCCCATTCAAGTGTCTGCCTTATGCCAAGGCACGACTGGTCAAGTGTCTGAATATGTTTCTTTGGATTTCCATGTCAATCTTACGGATCCTAACGCAAGATACCATGATTTCCGTGTATCGAGCGGCGACTACCGTCCAGATTGGTATTACGAGAAACTCGTGTATTTGCGCAAGAACTACAAGCTCGGTACAATGGGATTTGATCGGCATGATATCCAGCGGCAAGCAACGTCCCAGGTGGACGTAGGTGGCATGCGCGTACCACGTAACTGGGCAGTTCTTAATAACAACGTGTACGATTTGACATTCTATCTTATGGGCGGTCGCCACGCTACAGCACCTGAAGGTCAGCAGGTTCCAGGGAACATCAATACCGATTTTATGCTCGACAGCATAGTTCAGCTTTTCCGCGAAAAAGCGGGTACGGATATCACACCTTATTGGAACGCGCTACCATTAAACGCTGAAATGCGACATTGGCAGGAGGTCTGTTTGAGAAACCTGTTCTTTGTCGGCACGGTAGATCAGCGAAATTCGCCTCAATGTATCTTCTCAGAGTATCTCTTGATGATTGTTACTGTCTTCCTTTGTATGGTCATTCTGTTCAAATTCTTGGCTGCCCTCCAATTTAGCACTCACCGGGATCCCGAGAACTATGACAAGTTTGTCATCTGTCAAATACCATGTTACACCGAAGGTGAGGAATCATTGAAGAAGACCATCGATTCCGTGGCCACACTGAAATACGATGACAAACGAAAACTGCTCTTTATCATTTGCGATGGTATGATTATCGGTGGTGGCAATGATCGACCCACGCCTCGAATTGTATTGGATGTCTTGGGCGTAGACCCTAATGTGGATCCTGAAGCTTTGTCCTTTTTATCTATCGGCGAGGGTCAGAAACAGCACAATATGGCCAAAGTATACAGTGGTCTTTATGAATGCCAGGGTCATGTTGTGCCGTACATTGTGGTTGTCAAAGTGGGTAAACCAAGCGAGCGACAGAAACCTGGCAACCGTGGTAAACGAGACTCACAATTGATCTTGATGCGTTTCCTGAACAAAGTTCACTTTAATTCACCGATGACACCCATGGAGCTGGAAATGTATCATCAGATCAAGAATGTGATCGGTGTGAACCCGAGTTTCTACGAGTTTGTCTTGATGGTAGACGCAGATACAGAAGTGATGCCCGACGGTCTCAATAGGATGGTCTCTTCCTTCGTACATGATAGTAAGATCATTGGCTTGTGCGGCGAGACCATGCTTTCCAATGAGAAGGATACGTGGGTGACGATGATTCAGGTGTACGAGTATTTTATTTCCCATTACATGATCAAAGCGTTTGAATCGCTCTTTGGCTCTGTCACTTGTTTACCTGGCTGTTTCTCCATGTATCGCGTCCGATCGCCATCCAAGAACCAGCCTCTGCTCGTAGCTAACCAAGTGATCGCAGACTATGAGGTGAACAAAGTGGACACATTACACAAGAAGAATCTGTTACACCTTGGCGAAGATCGTTACCTCACCACGCTCATTTTGAAGCATTTCCCGACACACAAGACCAAATTCATCCCGGATGCCAAGTGTGCTACAAATGCACCCGACCAATGGAGTGTGCTATTATCTCAACGACGTCGGTGGATCAACTCGACTATTCATAATCTGGGAGAGCTTGTTTTCCTCCCGCAATTGTGTGGTTTCTGCTGTTTTTCGATGCGATTTGTTGTGATGCTGGATCTTGTCAGCACGTTGGTCCAGCCGGCTATCGTTGGTTATCTGGTCTATTTGATCTATTCGCTTGCCACTTCCACGAGCCGTGTACCTATCATGTCCATCATTACCATTGCAGGTGTCTATGGTCTTCAGGCAATTATATTTATTGTTCACCGGAAATGGGAGCACATCATCTGGATGATTGTATCTATCTTTGCCATCCCTGTCTTTTCGTTTTATATTCCGCTTTATGCCTACTGGCACTTTGATGATTTCTCGTGGGGTAATACGCGTGTCGTCTTGGGAGAAAAAGGTCAGAAGAAGCTGGTTGCCGCAGACGAAGGCAAATTCGATCCGAGCACCATCCCTACCATGACCTGGGAAAAGTATGAAGAGGGCCTCTATCTGGATGACTTTCAAGAAAACGTATCCCACGTCTCAGGCTACAGTCGCGGCAGTTATCACAGCTACGGAAGCTACAAGAGTCGCCCAGTGATCTCGACTCGTCAATCATATATCCCGCCAAGCAATCAGTCCTATATCGCCCCATCGCATCACTCTCTTGGTCCAAGTACTCACCCATCTTTTTACGGCGGCATGCCACCTCACACTCCTTCTCCACTTCAACGCTACGATTAAAAAGAACAATCCCTCTTTCCGAGCAAAACCAAAAAGAAAAAAGAAGACCTCCAGAAAAAAAAAAGCTTTTCAATGTTTATTATTCCGCAAGCAATTTGTTATTCTTTTTACAAAGTAAATTTATCAGAAGCAATAGGCTGATGCAAGTATTGTTTCTTGCCAGAACCATATTCACCCACGACGTTGCCATGACCATACACTCTGTATTTGTAAATGACCAATCCTTCCAGACCAACGGGGCCACGGGCATGCGTTTTGTTGGTGGATACCTAACCGATCATAATGAAATAAATACATGTTCCATATTTAAGCTTTTTCTTTTACTGGTGGATGAAGCCACTAATGAACTTACTCCCACTTCAGCACCGAAACCATATCGGAAACCGTCTGCAAATCGTGTGCTTGCGTTCCAGTAACATCCAGCAGCATCCACTCTTGTCATGAAAAGATCGGCAGTTGTCTTGTTTTCTGTGACAATGGCATCCGTGTGTTTTGAACCGTGCTCGTTAATGTGCTCGATGGCCGCATGGACGTCCTTCACGACCTTGACAGCGATGATGTGGTCCAAGAATTCTGTGTCGTAATCCTCTGGCACTGCCGCTGTGATCTTGTCCTGGAACTTATCCGAGACAGCGCCCTTGAGTGCCGTGATGGATGCTTCATCACACTTCAGCTTGACATCAGCTTGCAAG
The DNA here is from genome assembly GCA_002749535.1 of Apophysomyces variabilis. NCBI lineage: Eukaryota > Fungi > Mucoromycota > Mucoromycetes > Mucorales > Mucoraceae > Apophysomyces > Apophysomyces variabilis. Next base: position 439,963 of record MZZL01000404.1, on the reverse strand, counting down.
AGACCCACTGCAACAGTAGCAAACGCTCCATTCGCTAGCAAAGATTCATGGACCAGCAAGGTCTCTGCAGCGTTACAAGCAGCGGGATAATTGGTCTTTATACAGAAACAAGTGAGTCTTTTCCGGCCTGTTTCCTCGATTCTCCATTGCCCTGAATTTACCTTTGCATCGACAGCAATTTTGGTCGCCTTGGATATATCGGCTTCCTTATCGATATAGACTGAGCAGATGCCATCGGCATGACCGAGCACCGGAATTCTAAAACATATACGGTTAGCGCCAAAAAGAAAAGAAGGAAAAAACCCAATGGGTTACCTGGTATTGTTTTGAATATATTTCACCAGGCTGTTGCTGCCGCGTGGAACGACCATGTCGATATAGCGATCCAGATCCAACAAAGCATTGATATCTTCTCTTGTTTCCACAATCTGCACGGCTTCCTTGGGAATTTGAGTGGTAGAAAGAGCATCCTGGATGACCTTGGCCAACACAGCATTGGTATGTGTGGCTTCCTTTCCTCCCTTCAGGATCACCGCATTACCAGATTTAATAGCCAAGGAGGAAATGTTAACCACTACTTCTGGTCTTGCTTCAAAGATGGTAAGCAAGACACCCACTGGAACTGATACGCGGTAAAGTTCAAGATCATGGTCCAGCTTGGTAGCCAAGGTGACTTTCTTGGTTGGATCGGGTAACTCGCTGATGTCGCTCACACCGGACAGAATGGTATCGAATTTGTCTCCTTGGCAGATATCCAGACGTTTGAACAAGGAGCCAGACAGCTTTCCAGCTTTGACTTGCTCTTCAGCTGCCTTCATGAATAAAAACAAACAAGGCCATTCGTAAAACGGTATTCTCCGTGACATGTTCAATGCTTCTATACCTTCTTGTCTTTCTCATTAGCTTCAAAGATCTCTTCGCGTCGTTCCGCAAGGACTTGCTTAATGCGAAGTAAAGCTTCATTCTTCTGTTCATTCGTGACAGACTGCAAGCTAACGGAGGCAAGACGGGAGGCGCGAGCAAGTTCAACAATGGGCGTCGACATGACCAATAGACAATAGAAAAGAATAGGGACAAAGAAAAAAGAAGAGGGCAAAAAGCTGATACGCAGCGGTTAGATCAATTTAGGATCTTCAATCTCCGGTAGTAAGGTAGAGCAGGTTACTCAACATGACGTCAAAGAGGACTGGATTAACGGTTTACGGTTTAGCGCATGAAAAAGCCGTTAGTTCCACAAGTGGATCCATGCCTGAAATCTGTGGGTTGGACAGATGAGTTTGTTGAGGGCTCTTCAACCCAAGGGCTTCGGGTACAAACCGGAAGCGTCAGTTTCTGAACTAGTTAAGAGCGCCTTGCACTTTGCAAACTCTCCTTAATTTAATAAAGGTTACCGGTCGGCTACAGGTGACAAGAGTTCGTTTATGACACTATTTTGCATTCCTTGGATATGTGCAACTTTGCAAGCATTGGCTCTGGCCACCTTGCTGGCTTCACGTCGCTGAAAACACTTTTCTTCTCGTTGCTTACTGAGATGTCGGGACATATAAAAACTCTGCAAACAATAGTTCAAGAGCAGGTTTCCAAAAGCAATAGTCATAGTATCAAGTTGGAGTGGTAGGTAGAAGAAAACGAAAAATGCCTAGCAGTTAATGCATAGAAAACTTTTCTTTTTTGCGTGGCGATCAAGCAATAGATGATATGGACATTCTGGGTTTCAGTATGTACGTCGAACGACGCTTTCCTAATACTGTATGATTTATATATTACCCTCTATTCGACGAACAGAATACGATAGCTGGAAAGGGACGATGTCCCGGTTTTAGTTCGTGTCACTCGAATGAGCACGCACAAAGAGCAAAGCGATGATTTGAAATTTCCTAACTTATCAATTACAGTCACAGGATCAGTTCTGGGTGAATGAAAAAAAAAAGCGCGGGGCGAGAAACAAGGCAGAGCTCTTTTCGGAACCAAGGTCCTTTTTCAAGTTTGAAAACACACACTCTCAACACGCGAGCGAAGACTTCCATGTCGTTCCAGAATCTTCCTGAATCAACCGAGTTTTATTTATCGGAAACCCCGTCGGAACGGGACAGACGTATTCGCGAGTTATTTGATACCCTGGACCGAAGAAAAAATGGTCATCTGGATAGTGAAGCCATTCGAAAAGGTTTCACTACCATGACCCATTTGCCCGCTCGTTCCAAATACGTTAATGAGCTTCTGGAACGGTGTGATACGAGTAAGGATGGCTTAGTCGACTACGACGAGTTCAAAGCCTATGTGGACGACAAAGAACGGGAGCTATGGGAACTGTTTCAGTCTATCGATCGCAATGGCGATGGTCGATTGCGACCGAGCGACGTTGAGAATGCGTTGCGTAATACGGGAATATCCATATCATCCGAGGAATTTGCTGGTTTCATGGGTTTGATGGATTTGGGTAAGTGGAAAATAGTTGGGCAAAGGCCGAGTGAGGGAAGAAAAAGATGAACTGTACTTAGTGTTCTTCTCTTTCTTGTGATTCATAGACGGGAATGGATCCATCGATTTTTACGAATTTAAGAACTTTTTATTGGTAACCCGATTCGTGATTTCTCTTTTTTCGTTTTCAGGAATTGGTTATTGACATGGCAACTTTGACAGCTCCTGCCACAAACGAATATGAGTGAGATCTATTGCTATTATCAAACGTCAACGCAGTTGACACAAGATGCGGAGGTTGTCATTCCACCCACAGATGAAACAGCCCATCATGCGCTTCGGTATCTCGCAGCGGGTGGTGTAGCTGGTGCTGTGTCCCGAACATGTACTGCTCCCTTTGATCGACTGAAAGTCTACCTTATCACACAAAGTTCGGATACACCCAGCGTCACTCTGAGACAGGCCATGAAGACTATCTATGAAAAAGGCGGCTGGCGTGGCTTTTTTGTTGGCAATGGTCTTAATGTGCTTAAGATTGTCCCTGAATCGGCTGTCAAGTTTTATTCTTATGAATCCTGCAAGGGACTCTTGGCCAAAGCCCTTCATTGCGAAGATAAAGATTCGATCCCTACCGGTGCACGCTTTGTTGCAGGAGGCGTGGCAGGCTTATGCGCTCAGTTTATGATTTACCCTGTTGAGACACTGAAGACACGTATCATGACCCAGCAACGACTGGCGAAAGAAGGTGCATCCGTGGCACCTTCTCGCGCAATTGTGCTTGACACTATCAAAGCGATGTATGCACGTGCTGGTGTTCGAGCTTTTTGGCCAGGTTTGGTGAGCAAATGAAATTACATGCGTGGGGTGGAATAGGAAAGGTTTACGATAATTGTCATAGACTCTGGGACTTGTTGGCGTATTTCCTTATCAGGCGATGGATCTGGGTAGGTGCGTCAGGGGCAATGTTGTGTATGAAAGCTTAGGACTGGAATCTAGGGATATACGAAACATTGAAGCTTACATACCTACGATATAAGGAGCATGAGCACGGTCACGGAGGTACCCCAAGTGTCTTAGTTTTATGGACTTGCGGCATGTTAAGTGGATCCATCGGAGCAACAAGCGTATACCCTCTCAATGTTATACGAACAAAGTAAGAAGGGGAAAGATGATTATTTCTTTAAGATCCTCTCAAACTGATTTGATATGTAAATTTTCAGATTGCAAGCACAAGGTACGCCTGGCCATCCCAGATATTATAAATCACCATGGGAAGCTGTCCAAGTAACTTACCATACCTATGGTTTCCGCGGATTCTATAAAGGCCTTGGTCCAACACTTCTGAAGGTGAGAATAATGGGTTGAAACGGAGAATTTACTTCTGACTTTTCTTGCGATAGGTTGTACCAGCTGTAAGCATAAGCTATGTAACTTACGAATGGAGTAAACGTGAACTGGGCATTTCATAAAAGCACAAGTGGATGGTAAATGGCGGACTTGACGGGGCGAACAATAGCAATACCGACTTGTCTTCTGTTTTCTTGACAGAAATGGCTCCCTCCGCACACATAACACACGGACTCACTCCTCCCTTTTTCTTCTTGTTTTTCTTTTTCATCCCCCCTTATTCATACCTCATCACCATTTTTCTTTTTTCTTGTTTCTTTATTCTTTTCACCTTTATTATATGTCACGCACGAGTTGTCGGTTTGTTTTTCTTTGTCTTTCTTTTAGATAGCGCGATAAAACTCGGGAATCCTATATAGATGATTGTATACTATCGCAGTTAGTCACACCAAAAAAATAAGTTTATAAGCAGAGTGTGCTATTTGTGAATAGAAGTTTACTCTGCTTCCAATAAATTTTGCGATAATTAAGAAAATTAACGCTTTGAGGGGGGCGAAAATCTGCATTCGCGTTTGGCTTGTTTATGGTTGGCATTCGGTTACCCAGGCGAGTGGAAGCATGAAGAAAGCGCCATAAAATGTGGGATCATGCATAAGCATAGTCAAACACCTACTGCACCAAGCATTGTCATCATCAAACTGCCAAATCATCCTTAATACGCTCTAGGTTAAAGCAAAAGACGTAACCGCTAGCACCGGTAAGTTGTTGATTGTTCTCCATACAGTTACTTCAGGAAATCAAAGTTAAATTCCCAAGCAATTATTGCATGAGACAGTAATACTGATGCCATACCACACTCCTAGTACAGTAATCCTTGATACGCTACGGCCACTTTGCAAAAATGAAAACGTATTCACTGCCGATCCTTATCTTGTTCCAGCCGCGGGAGGGGTGACAAAAAGGTTTGCTAGGGATAATGCTGAATAAACAAAGAGTGATGCGCAGTATGATTTCTTATCGCAAAGTTATGTAGCATTTTTTTCTCTTTTGCCATGCTATCGGCGATCCCACTCTCCGAGCAGATAATGCAAAGAAGTCTGTTGATGTGGATTAGCCCATTGGCATTTAAGAGCTACGGATTTGTAAGCGTTTTAAGTAGATATCGCACAATATGCATATATGTCCGCTCTCTTACTTCAAAAGGCTGTATGCTACCTGCGGTCGTGATGCGAATATTGACAAATACAAATCTTTCGCTGGGGGGTTTTTTTTGCTTTGCATATATGTCAGTGCTCATCCAATCATCTCAAAGGGATACAGCAGGCTTGCTTGTGTTTTGCAATAGAATAACCGTAAGTCTTAGAAGCAGAAAAGTGGCATGGGTGTGATACGATTCAATGCATTGGTCCCTGTAATAACCGATCTAGTTTGGAACAGACTTGGAAAAAAGCTTGTTTACGTCTGTTTTGTGATAATTTACACTACTGAATACGTATTTTTATTCCAACTAGATATAGATATATGCATCGGATTTAAGATGGGTAATGGTTTGAATGATGTATTTTCTAGCTTCGATTTGGAATTGGTGCTGTTTTTTCTATATATCATCCATCTACGTAAAAAGGGATGTTGTCTTTCATCTCATTTGTTATCAATGATTGTGATTAATCGGCTTTAATGTGAACAATTTTTTGAAAAAGAAGGGGCCACTTCTTTATCACGGTTTGGCTCTGTTTTACTACAAACATTCCCACTAAACATTTCTAATCGATTATACATATAGAATGACTCATGCTCCTTGTTTATATTGTAGCCTACAAGATCTCTAACAACCGGCTCGGGTGAGTGAATAGCTCCCTGCATCCCTTTCATTAAGATTCAATAAAGAAGTATATACCATAGCAAAACAAATCGTGTTTCTGAAGTTTAATAGGATATCGAGTATTGGGCCTCTTTTTTTTTGGAGTTTGATAAATGAAGAAAAACCTATGTAAATATAACAATAATAAATAGCAAGACATGAAAAAGCAAATATACAACAGCCATAAGAAAAAGAAAAAAAAAGGTAAACAGCAAAACCAGCTTTTAAGGGGCAAAGAGAAAATAGGCGATGCGTTAACAAACAGAAAAAGAACTCTATCCATGTCACTCAAGATGGTATAGTGACCTCTTGAGCTCTTCCATTTGTGTACTCCAACATCGTTCTCGATCTTCTGTATCTTTATAAGCTCGTTTGCTCCGTTCATTATGAACACGGGAAGAATCACGCATTAATCGGTCTATGATACGTTCGAATCCAGCACGATACTTCAATTTGAGTGCCTCAAAACTTTCTTGTTGTTGCGCAACAAGTATCTGCTTCTGTGCTTCGAACTCTTGGAAAAGTCTTGCATAGACTTCCCCTTCGATTTGTTGTCGGAAAACGGCCATTGACTCTGGACATCGCTGTAATAGGTCATCCACTCCCATGGTCTCGATTGAGACCGTCTCTTCCTCTTGCTGTTCCTCTTCCTCTCGTTCTTGCACCTCCTCCTCTTCATTTTCTTCTAAAATTTCTTCCTCATCAGCTTCTTCTTCTTCCTCTTCTAACACATCTGGAAGTTTTCCGCAGGGCGATGCCTGTCTCGCCTCCAGAAGCTGTATTTGGTCTTCTTTTTGTCGCAACACATGCTCTAATTGCTGAATTCTATTCTCTTGCATATCAAATCTTGTCCGCAACACATCCATCAGATCATAATCTCTGATACTCGGATCAAATATATCCTTAAACACGTGCCGTAATTGACAGATGACCTGTTCTGTCTCCTTACGAATTTGTACTTGCGGCTGAACTATGGATGCTCGGCCTACTCTTAGTTGTTGTGATCCATCTCGGAAATAGATGGATGCTTCCTCTTTTTCTGGATCTTCGTCTTCTTCTTCTTGTGGATTGGACCAGATAGAGTGTGCATTCTCCTTTTTCCGCGCCGCAAACTGTAAGGCGGATAAAGGGACTGAGACTTGTTTAGCTGTAGAAGGAATCAAACTCGTGGTCCCACTACGAGGGCGTCTCATGCGCCCAGGAGCCGGTGCCTGACTCGTCTCGCTTTTACTGGCTCGTCGTTCGGCAAGAAGCTGTCGATGTTTGGCTGCCTCGGCTGCGGAGAGGCTGACCGTTGCGCGTCTCGGACGGAGAGGAAAGAAAGGTTCTTGCTGCTGTTCTTCGTCAGGTGCTTCGGCCTTTTGGTTGCAAAAAGGTCTTGTGATAGGATGAAGCGTTTCACTGTGATTATTCGTATTCGTATTATGCCCTCGCGTGCTCCGCATAGCTACTGTGAGCTCATCCGGCGTCAGATTCAAATCCTTTTCGATCGGTCCCGACGTATCAAACAAGAACTGGTAGAATGAGGCGGCAGCGGAGGACGTACAGGAGGACGGCGTGGTGCTGGACGGTGTACTGTAATGGTAAGAGGGATGCGACTCGCTAGCCGGGGAATGATGACGGGTAAATGAGATCGATCGGGTATTTCGTCTTGCGCGATTGGCTTCTATACGCGCCTTGACATCGGAGAGCATGATGGTATGTCGAGAACAAAATTGAGGAGGAAAAAGAAAAGTAGAAGTTTTGCCAATGTAAGCCTTTAATGAGAAAGAAGAACAAAAGTTTCAACCAGAAACAACCTGATGACGAGTATAAAAGAAAGTATAGAATAAGTTGTTGTATATGTGTGTATATGTGTGGGCGTGCGTGAGTGGTGTGGGTAGAGCATGATTTTTTTTTTGCAATATATAAATATTTCCGCTCAGGACGCCCTGTGAGAGGGTTCAATTGTTTGTAAAGATGGTACTCGCACGTGCTGACCCCCACTGACGACTGTATTTTGGTGATTTTGGCATCCACATCCATCTTCGGCTTCCCATGCAATGATATTTCTAAATGTGAAGGAAATGCGTTTCTGACGTTGGACGCTGACTCCAGAAGAAGCTGTGACGATGGGATCTTTGAGGATGCTATGTTTATAATCATATCTTGCTGATTCACTCAAGATGACCATGGATCGTCCAGCTATATGTATTATTCAGGGGAGAGAGAGGTTTGTAAAAAAAAAAAAAAGATATAAGAATATTACGTGTTTCCAAACTTACGCAACAATATATCAAATGTGTGGTCTGTCTCAGGATTCGTGAATCTCATGACACTGTCCGATAGAAGGGATAAGGAGAGAATGACAGGGCCAAACAGTGTAGGGGCATCTATCAGCGGTCAAGGTTTTCATTGTGTTAGAGGAGAAAAGAAAAATAGGGAATCCGAACTCACCCACATGGGGCATTATTCCTTGGTCTGCATTGTATTCGTTGACTAATAAGTGATTAGGCGCAGTCGGCATCAATTGATAATCCATAATCCTCGTGACAACTTCATCTATGAATGCCGGCAGCGGGCCTAATTCCTCCAATACTTTTCTGCATTGTATTTTGAAAATATAAATAACCACGTATAGCGCAGTTCTGATGATTACCTATAGCGATAACTGAAAAGATGCCCGTATTGCTGCGTTCGTCTCTTTAGTTCTGGATTGGGCCTAAGCACGCAGCTGTCAGATATTGTTTTGTGAAGAAACTTCCCTTTTCGCCTTACCCTATACCCAAACCAGACCAGGTTTCTTTGTTAACAGCATCTATCAAAGCATCCTCCTCTTCTTTGCTGACAAAGTCTGTAATAACAAAGAGACCGGGGATATCCGCACTGTAGTCTATTTTGGACATCCGGGAAAAGGACAGCAAAAAGAAAAAGAAAAAACAGGAGGGAAAAAGAAAAACTGTCGCCCAAAAAGGAAATTCTCGGCTCCATGACATCATCTCAGAAGTGTAAGTGCACACAGAACGTTTAAGTCCATTTAAATTTTATTGGATGATCTGAGATTGGATATGGAAAAAATGTAACTTTTTCTTCCAGACGGAAGGTGTCGCTCTTGTCTAGAAGGTTTCTTATCGTATGCTTCTTGATCTTGGACCAGCACTCTTCAATGGAATTCGGAAAACAGTGATACCGCGGTAAAAACAGAGGTTTAAGTAACAATGATGGATGCTGCAATTGTCCATAACAATGAAAAAAAATTCATCGTATTTGTCAGTAATATCCTTGACAAAGAGAATTCCGCCGACCATTCCCCTCGGACACTCTTTCCCCAAATTATTTGAGCGCCGTTATGGTATATTAGACGCTACCGCTTGAGATACAAGCCAATAAAAATACTAATAAAGAAGCTTAGGAATGAAGCGCAGTTAGTGTTCCTACAACTGATTTAGATTGCCTCCAAGTTCGAAGGGCTATACAAAGCATAAATATTTACCATAAAAAGTAAGTGTTAAACCGGTACAATAATCTCACTAACAACATTGTATCAGACAAAGAGAGACTATATACAAAGTTATATAAGAAGTTGTTAAGATATGGAGAGGGGAATGCCCCAAGGCAAACATGCAACTAGCTGGCATAGACCCCACCGATTCTGGTTACTGCAACGCACAAGGTTCACCTGATCTCTAGAAAGCTGCGCCATAACCCAAAACAAAGCATTAACAATAGCATTATAGTTCGAATCTTTGCGTATCTGTATGAAGGGTTGAGAAGAGAAAATCTATCTAAAACGAAACATTCAAATACGTCCAAGTATTGAGCTTGTTAACACATATTCTATAAATGTCACATATCTGTTTCGAACATTATGCGTTCATGTCCACATAAAATGTTCATGATTCGGAAAAAGTCACTATGACTTGGTAAACAATGGTCACCGATCCTGCGCCGCCAATCCATCACTTATTACCCTATTGTAGAAGGGCAGGAAATTTACGTAATCAGAAACAGATGATATATTTAGTCTTAAACTATTGTAAATTTGAGCCATCGTTATTATTGAAACAGGGACTTTGGCCATGTTTGAACTCTAGTCAACGTACTATAAACTCTAAGTAAAGCAGCGATATGATGCAAGGAATGGACGTGAAAAAGGTGCAGAGGATAGCAAGAGTAGAGCTCAAGAAAATATTGATGTATGGGCATGCTAAAATGGATTAATGGGAGAAATAATAGGGAATGAATGCCCTATATTCTGATTCCTGTGTAAAGCTCATTCGACTTGGTGCGAAGTCAAGGGTAGTTATGGCAATCGGCAGACAATCGTAATAAACTGCTATACCCGTAAAGAGGGCAATGTGTGAGTATTGTTCCATTTTTATTTATCATAGCAGATTGACAAGCCGATATAATAGAAAATTATCGGTTTGGGATACCTGTAAACTAAACGAGATCGGTCCTAGCACTTAAGAGACGGATGCCACTGCCTCCATGGGCAAATTTTCAGGAAAGCCTGAGGCGATGAAAACTGCCAACTGTGTCTCATCACTATATGATAAAAAGTCGATGTTGGGTTCTGAATTATGTGCGGGGCGTATGACGCGGTACTGACCCTTGAATGCGTCCAATGATTTAAGATATAGTTGACCTTTGAAACCGGTATCAGGGATGTCAACAAAATTATTTAAGACTATGTCGGCACACTTTTGATCAGCAGAGACTTGCAACTTCAGCACTGATGGCCTTAGTAATTAAAGTACAGCATCTGAACTAGCGCCTGAGACCACCGAAAAGATGCAGGCAAAGGCTGTAAATAGCAGGGGGGGGGAGAACTTCATGGCTTCTGTGAACTGATCGTAACTTGGTAATAGCCGGGAGGATACGGTCTTACCCACTACTTCTTACTTATACGCAACTGTAGGTGTAGTTTTGAAGTGTTAATCATTAGTAAAAACGCCATATCCGCTGCGCATTATCTGCAGGAGTCTGGCAAGTTGGCTTGGTCTTTGTTTACGTTGTACTATACGAACTACATGAACGGAAGAGTCAATTTTCTGTTTTAGACAGATATTAGACATAAGAATGGCATTCAAGTTAGGTACCGTTTAGCAAGATTATTGCTTGCCCATCATGCTAAACGGGATGATACTTGCGGGTCTAGTTGATGAGCAAAAATTCTATACCATATGGAAGAACTTAAAACAGTCAAGTAAAGAGTGTGTACAGGTCGGTTTAAAGAAGGCAGCTACTTGTCGGCGTCTGCAGCATCAGCGCCCACAAACAGATATGTATGTGCGATGGGGATGATCCGAATTAAGAATATCTTGGAGAAACGATGTTACAATTTCCGATTTTGCCATGTACGCGAATCATTACACGACCATGTCCTTCATATACGTGCTTTAAGGATACGACGTTCCCGCACAACTCCACATGTATATGTGCAGTGTACTTTGTACTGAGATAGGGATCGTATGGATCAATCTTAGAACTGTCAATACATGCAGCATTACAATCATGGTGAGTTTGTGAGCCACAAGGTCGATGCACCATAGACCGCAATATCATATGATGCGGCAATGTTGTTCTAGGCTGGATCCGGCAGCTCTGTAGACAAAATAATATCACATTCTTCAACGGTAGTTGGCTTCTTGGCAGAATCCAGGATGAGCAAAATATGGGCATGAGCAAACCGCGTTTGTAAAGCTCAAGGACATGGACGGAGCCTATAACCTTACAAAAACCATGCTTATGGGTGAGATCGTCCATAAGAGGCGTGAGTTTTTGTCGAAAGGGCCTACACAAACGTTGGTGCGATCTGCTTCAGTCTGTTGGATGGATTGATGCTAGCTAATGTTCGGTTATTTCGAGTTACAAGTGAAAGTGATAGTTAGGTCGGGCTTTTCCCGGTACATATAATGGCCATTAGCCCTAAACTGAGGCATATATGTCTAAGACGGCCAGTAAACAGAACCGGTCTAGTAACAGCGTACATTTTATTTGATTTTTAGCGCAGAATCAATACTCTATTTGACATAAACTATTGTAGACTGACGTACAGATCGATTCAATAGATGTAAAGAATCATTCTATCCATTTTTACAGTACAGTTTATTCTCACCTAATATCATAGTGAGTAGCGTTGCAACTTCTCCTCTCAATTCACATGCAGTAATCACTTAAGATTAACAGCTGCAAACTGCAACCGATGTTAATGCATATCCTTACATAGTGGGTACTAGCAAAGGAAAGTAAATGTGCACACGGAAGTCTCAACTTATGTTCAAATCTATGAGATCAAGAACAAGCGAAACGTAGCAGCGCTAATCGTCATCAAAGGATACGAGGCCATCGATCTAATTATTATGGTAAGTATTTACGCTTTGTATGGCCCTTCGAACTTGGAGGCAATCTAAATCAGTTGTAGGAACACTAACTGCGCTTCATTCCTAGCTTCTTTATTGGTATTTTTATTGGCTTGTATCTCAAGCGGTAGCGTCTAATATACCATAACGGCGCTCAAATGATTTGGGGAAAGGAGTGTCCGAGGGGAGTGGCCGGCGGAATTCTCTGACAAATGTGGGCGGGCTTATGGTTCCTATGAATTTAAGGTGTACGTTACACGAGGGGTACTTTCGTCACGCCTGCTATAAACGGGCTATACTTAAGCCACCAGTGCATGTACCGGGACTTAAAACATCATCCTATCAGCATCTGTGGGTTATGAGGGGTACCGGAATTTGAATGTCTAACAACATTAGCCTATCAAATCGTCCTTTCTTCCATTAAGTTATTGCATGGACAAACACTTTGATTCAAGGAAGTTTAAAAGTTAAAAATTCCGTTTAATAGCAATGCTTTGAAGGCAGCTTTTTGTACAAAACAAAGCTGGTATTTGCAACTTTTCCAGCTAGCTTCTTCATGCTTTGCGTATGAGAATTTGCAATGTGCTTTAGCTTTCGTTGCATATTATCAATGTTATCGACTTAAAATGAGGATCGTAGTTAGTCGATAGAAGATCAATTTCCAGGTCAGGATTGATGTAACAGAAAAAGACTTAATTTTTATTTT